>VALG01014879.1:0-14183 GCA_009835305.1 Ipomoea purpurea | reverse complement strand
GACGTCAAGGGCCTGCTGCTCCATGCCCTGTTAACTGCCAAGATCGCAACTGCCAATTAAACGTCCGGTGTATCGCCGGAGAAAGCCAAGATGTCGCCGAAACCCTAATGAAACCCTAGGGGAGAGGAAAGAGCATTTTAAAAAAACCCTAGGATCCTAGGAGAGAGAATTTGGTAATAATAATGAATTCAAATTATTTTGGTATTTTATGATTTATGATTGTATAGAGAAACTTGTGCATTTATGTCCCTTCAAAAATATCAGATTATCAATTGTCACCCTTGATTATTAATGGTGTAAATTGTCCCCTCAATTTTCACAACGGAACATATATTGCTGCCTCCTAAAAATGTTGATAAATACAACATGCCTTATTCATTATTTGAATACTCCAAATATCAATAATATGGATCTAATGGTCAAGAACTTTGAGTTTAACAGAAAAAAAAAACGATTTAAACAAACTTAGTTGCATTATTTTATTAAGTTTGAATTATTTAAGTTGAACATTTTTAAATTTAAAATACACTTATTGTTCTTATCAATAGCTAGAGAACTTATTAGTTTTCTTTTTTTCAATGAAATAAATAACTTAATGGAGAAAATTTTAATTTTGGTCACACGATATAGGGGCCTATGTTAAATTTCAGCACCTAACTTTCAAAAGTATCAATTTATGTACCTTGAGCTATGTGAATTTTTCTCAATTTTGCGTCACTCCGCCCAAATTTACCGGTCGAAATCTTGACTTCTGGAGAAATTTAATCCAACTTTTAGGCACAATGCTGAAGGGGCCAAAATCGTCTTTTCCTGATCTGGCCCTCCTAATTGACGTCGGAGTTGGAAAACGGTAACGGAGCTTCCTCTTCCGGTTAGCTAAATCCCGACTTGTCGTTAGGGTTTTCGGCTCGGATGGTGACGTCAAATTCAGGCGAAACGGGGAGGGTGACGTCAGGTTCAGGCCTTTTATCGCGATGCCAGACACCGTGTACTTCGGCGATTCCGGGCGGAAGATGAGGTAGAGAACTCCGGCGGCGACGGCCGAGGGCGACGATGACGGCTACGAGCAGATAGAGAGTACATTAGAGCCAACGACAACAGCAACTCATGCGAGGCTTCGCTTTCTCAGTGCATTGAAGCGGCGAGCATTTTCCGGCGGGAGGGATAGCGGTAGATTTGGTCCTTGGGGACTTGGACGACGTAAGTTCCCAGCGGCGGAGCCGGCTTGGCAGGGGCTGGGAACTGCGGCGCTTCGCAGGCTGCCGTACCGCTTCACCGGAATTGTTCGAAGACACTTTCATAGCAGATTAGGAAAAGACTATTTTGCCCCTCAGATTTGTGCCTAAAAGTTGGAATTAAATTTTTCCGGTCAAATTTGACCGGTAATTTGGACGGAGTGACCAAAAATTGAGAAAAATTACATATTCAAGGTCCTAAATTGATACTTTTAAAAGTTAAGTGCTGAAATTAACAAGCCCCTATAGTCGTGTGACCAAAATTGAAATCTTCTCGAAATTAATTAAGCATCCTATGTTTACCAAGTTTATAACCCGAATCCCAAAAGCTAACAATTATTTGCCAGCCATGCCTTTGAATATTTCTGCCCACTCTTTGACTTATTATATACCCAATTTAAAAACATTGTTAAACATTAAAAATAAATTACAAGTTAGGAAGTTGAGAAAAATATAATTGTCACACAAACAAATATCAATCCAGACCACCCAAGTCAAATTCCATGATTAGATAAGATAGTATGCTTTCATGACGGTGGCTTATTTATTATCTAGAAATACTTTTTAAAAAAATTTATGTTTGATTTCAAAATAAGTTATTGAGTCAATGAAATATTACTATAGTATTTGATGAGTTAATACCTAAAATTGTCTTCGATTATAGTAGTTTTTCTCAATTTCGTCCTAAATGATTTTGATGACTTAATATTGTCCCAGACTTTTGTGTTTCGCTCAATTTAGTCCTCTGTTTGTTATTTCGTCAAATTGGTGTTAAATAAAGGGGACAATTCAATAATATCAATATTGACATTTCTTTACTTTCAACATGCGAAGTGAGAAATAATCTTTCTTTCTTACACGAATACACCCAGAATTACTCCCAGACCTACGAATCAAATTTTATATCGCAGGTTTAAGAGTGATTTTGGGAGTAATTCGTAAAAAAAATGAATTTCGCACTTCACATGTCTCTGTGTAAAGAGATGCAATATTAAAATTACTGAATTGTCTATTTATTTACACAAATAGACGGAATAATAAATGGGAGACTAAATGAGCAAAAACACAAAAGTTTGGGACTAAATTGAGTAAAAACACAGAAGTCCGGGACAATATTAAGTCACAAAGTCATTTAGACGAAATTGAGAAAAAACCACTATAGTCGGGGACAATTTTGGGTAGTAACTCAGTATTTGATTGTTATGAGTTTGATGTTTGCCAATGTTTTCTCACTGTATGTTATTTTTGTATTGATTGATCATTCATGAATTAATCGACTCTGATCTATTATGCATATTCAAAAGTAATTTTAGAAAGAAAATATTTCATTAGTCTATTATTACAATTTCTCCCATGGTCCTTTCAGTAAATTTTGAAAGTTGAATTATCATGGTTGGTAAACTTGGACCACGGATGATAACAATTTGACAGTCGAAGAATTATGAGTGATAAATTTAAAAGTTTAGGACTAAATATGCAAAATCACCATACTCAGAGGACTCCATATGTATATATACTATTATATTATATTATATATATATACTATATATATATATATATATATATACTATATATATATACATATATATTATATATATAGTATATATATATATATATAATAATAATAATAATAATAAAATAATAATAATAATAATAAACTAATAAGTGTGAATTAATGTTATATACTTCATTTACATCCGATTTTTCGTTACGCTTTTTTTATACATTACGCTATAAAAGTTGTACTATACAATATTTTAGACAAAACGTACCCCTACGGCTGTTATAACTTTCGTATACTATGTATTTATTATAATAATAATAATAATAATAATAATAATAATATATACACACATTATATATTTTGATCTTATATGTTAGTTATTATTTCCTACCAAGTAATTTGTAACTCAATGACATTTTGTGATTCTTCCAAAATGAAATGTCATAGATTTGAACCTCACTGAGAATATTGACTCATGCATTGATATATATAATATATATATATATATATATATATATATATATATATATATGTGTGTGTGTGTGTGTGTGTGTGTGTGTGTGTGTGTGTGTGTGTGTGTGTGTGTGTGTGGTGTGTGTGTGTGTGTGTGTGTGTGTGTGTGTTGTGGTGTGTGTGTGGTTTTTTTTTTTTTTAATAAACTTTGATGAGAGTAAAATAGTTTAATTGTGTTATCCTTTCTTCCTAAATTCTTTGGAAAACAAAATACCAATCCTTTTTGTTAGGATTTTGTTTTCCTTCACTTTGAAAAAGCCAAATTTCAATAGAAAAATATTTTTCATCCAACCAAATAACATAAAACAACATTTTTCTACACTCCTAAAAAATCTTTTCCATTCAACCAAACAACTCACTTATATTCTTATATATTTATTAGTGGCGTAGTGGCAAGTGGTGTAACTAAAGCAATATAATTATTAGTGTGCCTTAGGGTTGGGTTCAACCTTTTGGAAGAATATAATTATTAGTGTAGTTACATCAACTTGGACTATAGCTCAACACATAGCCAGATGCTGGGTTGACACGCATGCGCTAGGCTACTCAGCTCCAAACTCCAAAGATAGGTCGATGGCTAGATGGATGGTTAGCCGAGCCATAAAGAGAGGGTAATTTATATCATGGACCAGTCCCCACGTAATATTATGGATTATCAATTGAAATAACGAGATACAAAATTTATACTTATAAGATATAGAATTTCATAACACAAAATATAAGTACGAGGTACATAATTTATACACATAAGGTATAAAATTTCATAGCATAAGACACAAAAAATCATAACACAAAATACATACACATGTTATATATTTACTTATTTTTAAATATGATTTATGTATATAATTTGTGTTTATAGACACAAAATTTCACAACACAAGATACATAAATTCATAACATAAAACACAATTAGTCAATTACTAATTTGTTTCAAGTATATAATTCATATTCTTAAGGTACAAAATTTCATAACACTATATACAAAAAAGTCATAACACAAAACACAATCACACATGAATCAGGGTCTATAATGCAATGTAAACCCTGATCCATATTATAATAACGATGGTAAAAAGAGCCGTACGTGGATTCATTTCATTGACCAACCCCATCCTCTTTATATTATTCTCTATGCTATAGAAACTTCCTTTGGAGTTTTATATATGTTTCAAAAAGAGATGAGGGAATGTTTTTCAACGTTTTACCCGTGATTAACGTATGACGTTATGTCGTGTGTTGGGTTTATATACGTAATCGAATAATAATTGAGTATGACTTAAAATGAAACGATTTATTAAAAATTAATCTAATATCATCATTGAAGAAGTTATTATTTCTTTATGTTTTAGTAGGTTGAGAAAAATATATGAACAGATATTACAATGTAATAGAGCTAGTAGCATTCAAAAAAAAAATCTAATATCATCAAATAATTTTAATATAATACTTTAGTGAGACAAAATTTACTATAGTAATTGAGGAGTGTTATTACATTCAAAAGTCTTGAAATTGTATTTAAAAATGTCTCGAAATTAAACAATTTTCAAGTGATTCACTTGATTAACAATGTTATTTGTTATTTATCTAGCATACATAGATTGTATAATTTAATTGTTGAACACAAAATTAAGATTGAATTTAGTCATCATTTTGTAATAAATTCGTGTTATATTTTTGGAAAAAAAAAAAACAAATATAAAAAGACATTCTTTTTTTGTTTACTTTCAACTAAATATAAAAAATTGAAAATATTTTTGAAATATGAGTATGACAGTATAAGTTAAACTAGAGTTAGGAGGTCTAAAGTTACACTATGATAAAGGGGATTAGGAGAAGATAATGTATCAATGAGTTCGTGTAGTACAAGTCAGATGATCAGTTCGATGTTGATTGTATCTGTCTAAATGTCGAAGTGATTGAGTAATCTTAGTTGATTACAAAAGTACAAGTATATAAATGAGTAGAAAATATCTTACCCCAAAGAGTAGAAAATATCATTTAGCTAGGTAGAGAATGACTATTTATACTTGAGGTCCAATATAATACAATAATCGCATGTAACAAATGGGGTTGACATGACATATTCTTATTAATAGAGAAGGACAATCGTTAGCCCACTCAAGTGTTACATTAATTATTTATTAGTCCTCTCCAGCTACTTTTCAAAACTGTAGATCTAGGTTCTCCTAACTACCAGATCCTAAGCTAGTCGGATCAACCATCCGACTCATACTTGGGCCTTTGTCCCCGTTTCTTTATGGAGCAATAGCTTAAGGTTATTGAATCATTGGACTATCATATAACCTTTTCAGAGTCGTTTTTTACATAAATATTTTTTAAATTTCTAAACCGATCATACATAAAATGAAACCATGTAACTCTCATGGATTCCACATTTAAAATTGGAAGACAAACACGAGAATCTAAAAAATCAACTCCAAATCTTAGACAAACAAAACCATCTAATTTACACAAAAGATAAATTTGTCCAATCTTTTATCATCTTTTTCTAAATATTGTTTACTGAACCATTAAGTCGGTGCCGACAATTTGTCCATTATCTTCCTGAGTATTATACATGTTTTGAGTTAGCAAAATTGAACACAGTAGCTAAAATATAGCATGTGGATAAATGAAAGGAATTTGCGGTGTACTTTAATCTGACACTGAAGCAGTAAAGCCATAGGCCATTGATTGATCGATAACATAAAAAATTGAAGTCACCGTATAAAATTCAAAGCACTAATCATCTCTCTATTGCGATTTGCGAGTATATAAAATGCGCAAAGGACGAGCGCGGGGCCATCCCGCCATTAATGACTCTTTCGCCCGACTTTTCCATTGTCTCTATCTTGGTCTCAATTGATTTTGAACAGTGCCAAAGCCGAAAAGATTAGTCAAAGTGTCAAACAAAAGCTCGTCCCCTCTTTCTATCATCAGCTTCTTCATCGAAACCTCTGAAAAGCAGCCATTTACTCCTCTAATCCCTTCTCTTAAAGATAAAGATCAAATCATAATCGGGGCTGAGCTGGGTTGCTCTTGTTCTCTGAGGAAGAAAAATAGGTGGGTGCTTCTTTCCTCAATTTAATCTTTATTCTTTTGCTCTGCAGTTTTCTGGGTTTAATTTCAACTTTTCAACAACTTGTTGGTTTTGGTGGAGTGCTCATCTTAGTCTCGGTGAATCAAAGAAACCACCTTTTTGGCTGGGTTGTTTGTTTTCTGGCTATTTTACTGTTTAGATCTGCCCTTTAACATGTTCTTGATGATTTGCAGAGCACAAAATTAAGTTTGGTGAAGAAGATAGTGAGTAAAGCCTGGTCTTTTCTGATGGGTATTTGCTTGAGTGCCAGAATCAAAGCTGAAAGTCCCCCTAATACAGGTGATTACATTTTACTTCTTCTCTTCTTGTTTTCCCTTGAAGTTTCCTGCTTAAATCTGAACTGGGTATCCTATAACCTATTCACTGAATTTCCTTTTCCAATTCAAAGAACAACTTATCCTTGAATTGTTAGGGTTTTGTATGTTTTTGTAATATTTGTGTGTGAATTTGTCATTGGATTGGTCAGGGCTAAGCTCGAAATATGTTAGCGCAGAAGGGAGTGATTCGAAAAATTCAAGTAGCAGTTCTGTGCTACCAACTCCCAGGAGTGAGGGGGAGATCTTGCAGTCCCCCAATCTGAAACGCTTTACGTTTGCTGATCTAAGAATGGCCACCAGGAACTTCCGTCCCGATAGTGTGCTGGGAGAAGGTGGATTCGGGTCGGTTTATAAGGGCTGCTTGATGAGAACTCGTTAGCTGCAGCTAGGCCTGGTACTGCATAGTAGTTGCGGTAAAGCGGTTAAACCAAGAAGGTTTTCAGGGGCACAGAGAATGGCTGGTGAGTTTGTAAATTGTAATATCCTCCCTTGAGCTTTAATGTGTTTAATGAGTTGTATGTAATCTCGTGTGGCGTTGCATACTTGCATCCTACAGGCAGAAGTGAACTATTTGGGGCAGTTTTGTCATCCCAATCTTGTGAAACTGATTGGGTATTGTTTAGAGGATGAACATCGTCTTTTGGTGTATGAATTCATGCCCAAGGGTAGTTTGGAGAACCATTTGTTCAGGAGTGAGTTCTCTTGTCTCCCATGAAGAACATCTTTGTCTCTCTTTTCGGAGTTGCATATGTTGCTCTGTCTAACATAGAAACTATTGATTTTTTGGTTCCCAGGGGGCTCGTATTTCCAACCTCTCTCTTGGTATCTGCGTTTGAAAGTTGCTCTTGGAGCTGCTAAAGGGCTTGCTTTTCTTCACTCTGCTGAAACGCAAGTCATATATCGAGATTTTAAAGCGTCTAATATTTTGCTTGATTCGGTATGAACTTTAAGCCAACTACTCTCCCTATTGTGGAAGCATATATTTTTCGTGTCATTTTCACCTCAATTTATCATGATATTGCAGGGTTACAATGGCAAGCTCTCTGACTTTGGCTTGGCCAAGGATGGACCGACGGGTGATAAAAGTCACGTCTCCACTAGGGTCATGGGAACCTATGGATATGCTGCTCCCGAGTATTTAGCCACTGGTATGGTTCAATTGAGCATTTTCATGTTTTCAACTTCGAAAATTCTAGTATTCTACAATTCCCTTTAGGTTTAGTTATTGATTTACTTTTCAAGACTGACCTTTTTTCTTTCGAGCGTCTTGTCATTTGTAATAACCACAACACAGCCTCTCTCATTGGTTTACTTAGCCCCGTTTGAATCGTTTGGTGTAGGCCATTTGACTGCCAAGAGCGATGTCTATAGCTTTGGAGTTGTCACTCCTTGAAGTGTTGTCGGGCCGTAGAGCAATTGACAAGAATAGACCATCTGGGGAACACAATCTGGTAGACATGGACGCGAAACCGTACATGGCTAACAAGCGCAAGAGTGTTACGCATTCTGGACAACCGCATTGAAGGTCAGTATACCCTCGAGGTTGCGCAAAAAGTAGAATAATCTTGACCGCGAGGTGTCTTTCTGGGGATCCCAAGTTAATAAGGCAATCGATGGATGAATGTAGTCAAAGAACTGGGAACAGCTCAAGGCGCAGTCTAAAGGTAAAGGAAACACGCAGGGCAATACGAGCAAGGCTTCTAGACCTCGAAGACGAAATGCTGGAGATGCAAACGCTTCGGATGCCTATCCGAGGCCATCTGGTTCCCCACTCTATGCCAAATAAAGATTGCGGGTTTGGAAGATTTCACTCGCTTAAAAGCTTAAAAGCGCCATTTGTGAAGACCACTTTTGACAAGAGTATACGAACGATCGGCTTAACTGTACAGTTACTTTTGGCTGATATCTTGACATTCATCGCTCCAAAACCAGGGCAAGAATGATGTGCAGTGACCAAGGAATATGCTCACCCTGCCTTTTAGCTGGAGTGTAACACAGGTTTTAGGTACCCAAGTCTTGTTGCATATTTCTTCCTCGTTTACTCTCAATTATTGTTGTTTGTGTGTTGAATGGTTTTGTCCAAATTGGGAAGTTTGTTCTTAGCTTGTTTTTGTTTTGTAACATGTTTGTTCTTTTTCTTGGAAAGTTGGGTTGTCCTCTCTTGACTTCAAATTTGACAGCACAGCACTCAAAGGCACATGTCTTTTGAATGAATGATGATAAGGGGAATGGCCCAAAAGGAAAGTTGATGTTGAAACTTCTTTTCTAGTGATTCATGGAAGGAAATGTCAATGCATGAAGTAAAATGTAATACAAATAAACATTTGTCAATTTTTATGCGCCGAGCTGGTAGATAAGAAGTCTTACTTAAGACTTGCTTTCAGTAGCAGGGTTGGATGCACATCCTCGTGGACCTGGAGGACAGGTTCATGGGGTCTAGAATAGTCTAGCGAAGTTGAAAAACATGAATTCATGGGATATTTGTATTGTGAATTATAGTTCATATTGTAAGGTGGAACATCGATAAATATTCAATTATTATTATTATTATTTTTTGTATACTGAAGGTGTACTTTTAAGTAATATATTAAAAATGAACTTGTATGTCAAAAGTCTGTTAGCTTGGGCCTTGAATGAGGTCCGCTATAGCCCAAACGGGCCTCCTCGGCCCGGTTTGCTTGATGCACATGATAGGAAAATGGAGGTTTGCTTGATGCACATTATAGGAAAATGGAAGTAAGAAATGACAGAATCCTTGTCTAAAACTAAAAGGTATTTCCATTAGGTGTCTCACAACTTGCAGACATCCTTTGTTTGAAGATAATAAGGTTGCCTCATGTTTTTTCTAAAAGGTTTTACACAGAAAGAGGGTTTGCTTCCTTCCACAAAATGACAATGGGTGAATGGATTGCATAGAAACAGCCATACAGACCTACTTATAGTGGCACTAAACATGACAGTGAAAGAAGAAAAGAAGAAAGATTGGCTACCCGGAGAGGAGACTATCACCGGGTTCTCACCAAACCGGGTGTCCAATTTCTCCAATCCAGTTTGCCAATCGATTTGTTCCTCAAGTTGATGATTTCTCTGAAATCAAAGCCCTTCTTTTGGTTACTGCTTTCCTGTACCTCGGGTTCAGCTTCTTCGCATTCATCATCGTCTTCTGCATCTTTAGCGGCTTCTTCTCCCTCTGCTGCTTTGACAGTAGTATCAGCTTCATCTCCAGTTGTCTCGGTGATGATGTTGCCGAGCCTCTCCACGACCTCGCTCATTTTGGGGCGAGATTTTGGCTGCTTCATGAGGCATTTGTTGGCTAGCGATGCAAGTCTGAGTGCAGACTTGGTGCATTTCTGTCCCTCCAGTCGAGGGTCGAGAATAATGTGGAATTTCTTCGAATCCGACACGTACGGTCTCACCCACTCCAACAGCTTCTGCTCACCTCGGGGCAGATTTCGCTCCAGCACCCGCCTACCTGTGATAAGCTCGTACAGAACCACCCCGAAGCTCCAAACATCACTTTTAGCAGTGAGTCTGCCAGTGTGAACATATTCAGGAGCAGCATAACCAACAGTTCCTACAACCTAAACCAAACAAATTACTAAACCATCCCAGGAGACCACATTAAAAACCGTCTTTCCTTCCCGTACTATCTACCAAATCGCCTAACAACAAGTTCACGAGCGTCAAAGAGGGAAAGAACTTACTGTTGTTGAGACATGACCCAGTCCTTGAGCCGGTCCCTGTCTAGCCAACCCAAAGTCTGAGAGTTTTGCGTTGAAGTCTTCATCCAGAAGAATGTTGGATGATTTAAAATCTCGAAATATCAACTGAACCAAAAACAATATAAAACGAGAAGATTCAAAATCAGGGGAATCAGAGTCGTTAGTGGATGACTTAGTAAATTTGATGTAAGACGATTGACTCTGAATCACCTGAAAATCCATTTCTTCGTGCAGATAAGCCAATCCACGAGCTGCATCTTGAGCAATCCTTAATCTCAAACTCCACGACAGAACATTAGACGATCTAGAAAACAGATGGTCCTCTAGGCTTTTATTATGCATGAGCTCGTAGACTAGAAGTCGTTGGATCCCCCTCTCATCGTCTTCTGCACAATACCCAATCAACTTCACGAGATTTGGGTGCTTAACTACACCCAGGAAGTTGACTTCATTAATCCACTCCTTGTGCCCCTGAATACTAAAACAAATAATTACAACACACCAAACACCGCTTAGCTTCTCAATCACTGCACCCTTTCAAGTTTTCTTTTTTTCTTTTTTTCTTGATAGCAACTGTAAGTAGAGAGAATCAAAGTGAAAACTCGTAAAATCCACAAACATGTGAGTTGTGAAAGAAATATCTGAATGACACAGAAAAATCAAACAAGCAGACCAAGTCCTCTCTTCTGCAGAGGAATCTTCCCTTTTAGTCAATTGTGGTGGCCAGTGACAGCGATGAACCATATTTGTTTCTATAAATTAGTCCGAGATAACATGCTTGGAAAAACTTGTACTTGTTGACATTGAAAGTTGGAGAAAAAGTCTTAACATTTGTGCTCACGCAAAGCAATTGTAGAAGTCATGGAAGAACACAAATGGTTGTGGACTGTGTTGCCACTAACGAGGAAACTAGAAGCCACTGTTCAAGAGATTCCATTGGTAAATCCGATCCGAACTAACAAAGGATACAAGGAGGTAAACCAGCCTAAATTGTCCCAAGCTTATCGACTCGGGGAAAATAAGTCACTCCCACAGGGAATAGAAGTCTTTTTTTTTTGAGTGACGAAGAGGGAAACCACAGTCACTGCCTGAGGGATGAGTAAACTCCTGGCTTGTGATCCCTAACTTAAAAGGCCAATTAATCGCTTCTGCTAGAAGTCGAACTTAGGTTATAAAGCTAGCTGATCAACCTCCGCAAATAGGTCACTTCCTCGGGAATAAATTTTTTTTTTTTGAGCCACTACCTTATGATCCTAACCTAGAAGGCCAATAGACCGCTTCTACTCGAAGTCCCCAAACTTATAAGTTTATGGTTATAAAGCTTAGCTGATCAACTTGATTTGGGTTGTCCGAGTTTAAAGTCTTTTTCACTAGAGTTTCCAAACTATCAGCACCTAAGTTTTTATAGTGTTTTCTATAACAACAAATTACAGTAAATTGTTTGATATGTTGGAATCTTGCAGAAGCAACAGAAAGTATGAATATTTGAAGTAAAGATTATGAATAGAGTGAAAATTAAAGGCATGCCTGGAAACCATTGCGATTGAGCTGTTTAATAGCGACATCTACATTGGAATTGATATCCGGGTCGGGGACGCTAACAACGCCTCTATAAACGCAGCCAAAGCCGCCTTCTCCGATCACCAGAGCGCGGCTGAACCCTCTGGTGGCCGATTTGAGCTCCGCGAAGGTGAAAACTCGCAGATCGTTGGCCCGGCGCTGGGCCAGGAGCTGGTAGAAGCAGAGCGAGTCGGTGAAGTCCCTCGAGTCCGAGTCAAACTCGGAGCGCCGAGTCGAGTCGACGCTGCTGGAAGCCACACTGAGGACCGCGCCCACGACACCTTGGAAGACCGGGAGCTTGAAACGACGCCGTCCTCGTCTTCCTCCTTCCTCTCCCCATTCGTGAAGTGAAAGCATTTCATCCTCTCTCTCTCTCTCAGAGTCTCAGGGCAATTCTCTTCAAGAAAACATGGAATCTGAAGTGTACAACGTTTTGGATGTCTGAATGTCGTCGAGGTAGGATATAGACTATAGAGTTGCTGTCTGTCTATATAGATAGATAGATACAGACTCAACAACTGAACATGTATGTATACAGGTTTGCAGTCGTAGTAGCCAGAGCTTAAAGGAGCAGGTCTCTGCACATTGTCGTGTTGAGAAGAAGAGAGAGAGATAAGAGATTTGAGTCACGAGAGATGTGCGAAGTGGAGCCTGGTGCAGCAAATCTTTTTTGTTGGTTCGGAAAAATAGAAAGATGGAGAGGATAAAGTCATTTCTCCCACTGACCGGATTGCTGCATTTTGACCGAGATTGAATTAAACTACGAAAACTGACATACCCTTTGAATTAAATTACAAAATGACATATTTGCCTCCATCTCACTGCTCCCCAGTTCGACATTCTTAGAGCATCCCTGAATAGTTGAGGATTTTACTCCTAATTTTTGTGGGTTTCAACATCCATGATGGGGTGAGAACCCCGGCCCAAGAAAATGGCCCAGAGAGAAAAAGGCCAGAGAAGAAAGATGGGCTGACAAAAGCAGGCTAGAAGAATGCCTGGGAGTCCAGGACTCGGCCAGGCCCACAGGGGAAGGCCCAGTCCGGACTCGGCCCAGGCCCACAGGGAAGGCCAGTCCGGAGCAGCAAGGGACAGCCAATCCGAGTGCCACCCAGAGAAAGGGGTCGGTCTAGACCCGGCCCAGAGAGGATTCGGTTCAGAGAGCCGTTGAAGCAGTCAAGGCGAGGAGCCGTTGGAGCATTAAAGAGCCGGACACGGTCCGCCCATTATTAGCTAGAGAGAGCCGTTGGCCGAGCTTGTAACGTCGCCCAGCGGCTCGAACATTAATTATAGCCTTTAAGTCGGCCATAAAGGCCTTTAAGTCAGTCGAGGAGGAGTCGCTATAAATAGACTTCCTCCACCCTTGTAAAGGACAAGACTTCGAATACCGGAGAGGCATTGAGAATACTTCCTGAGCAAATCATTTTTCACTGAAATGAAGGCTTTTTGTTGCAGGTGTTCTCCTCCCAGCTTTAGGTGGTGTTGGACCTCCTTGGCCCTAAACCCGAAAACCATCACTGGCGCCGTCTGTGGGGATTCGAAACAAAGAGCCACGTGCTTTCTGAGCAAAGCTAGTCGGAGAAACCATTCCGGAAGAGTCTTAGTCGAGCAATTGAAAGATTTTACATGAAAGGAAGCCGAGCCCAGCGAGCCAAGCAATGGGCTAGAAGCACGACTTGAGAGAGCGGTAAATCAAAGAGCACCCGTGAGCCGAGAGGACTGACGCTAACGCTGCGTAACTCCGCGAAGTGAACCGCTTGACTGCGGTACACTCCCCGGATACAGCTGCACGCAATTGGGCCGCGCTTTCGCGAAGCAAGTCGGGGAGTGCGAGAGCATCAGCTGCTCGGTACGCAACAAGACCTCCGCCGCCGCGAAAGGCCGAACAATGAACAGTCAGCCCGCCGGGCGGATGAGTCAGCCGCCAGTCCGTTCATTCTAGTAGGCCCTTGGCGTCGATGGGGTCGGCAAGAGAGCGGCTGGGACAAGAGACCCCATCCGCGCTCCCATAGGGACCAACACACGGTCGAACTAGAGCTGCGTGAGCATAACCGTACGGGGAAGGCCGGACGACGGCTTCGCCGTGTACAAACCCACCCGAGACACATGATCAGCTGCCGGAGTCAGAGGTCGCGAGAGCGCAGAGTCGACACGGCAACACCACCAACGAGAGGGGTCGAAATGGCAAACCGGCACAAGAGGTAAGAAATTGTTAAAAGAGCAGGTGGAAGG
>VALG01014877.1:0-24965 GCA_009835305.1 Ipomoea purpurea | reverse complement strand
CCACAAAATTGTCCCTCATAGGTCACATTTCGTGGTTGTCTCACTCTATAGCTCGGAAGGGGGTTACTAGCGGCAACCCCACAGAAGCCTACATAATGCATCTTGGTTTCTTGCTATGGCATTCTTAATGGAGGTTTATTTGCGAAGGTGATGTTATTGTGGCAGAGTCCTGAGAGTGTTAATGCAAAGATGGGGCTTTCTTGGGGTAGAGTCTCTGGTAGTTGGTCTACACTGCCGCTTCTGGGTGTGTTGGTTGCCACGGGGCGTATCTAGGTGGGCCAACATTAGTCGTCAAAACCTTATGGATGTGTAAACCGTCATTTGCTTTGTGGTTGAATCTTTAGTGTGAGAAGGTAAGGCATTAAAATACGAAGGGTGGGGTGGGCATATTGGTCAGAAAATAGATTTACAGTAGGCAGTAGTGGAGGCACAAGTCTTATTTTGCAAAGCTGGGGAATTTGAGGCACAGTTAAGTCGAGTTTGACGAAAACGAAATTTGGAAAAGAATTAAAGGAAACTGGCAGAATATGAGCCATCGCAGCATAGCTGCTGCTGATCAATGACACTCTGTTTGAAGATGGCCTCCGCATGTTGTGAAGGCGCGTGAGCACACTTGCGTGTTACGAACTCGTTCCGTGGGAGTCGCGCGAAGAGTAACCGTCCCCATTGGGCTCGACAGCGCACTCGCAGCCTGTGTGCGGGGTCCTCGGTCTCGCCGGGCGAGGGCGCTTTGTGGGTTCGTTCCCGTGCGGGCCCGGCTGGCGCCTTCCTGTCGCGCCTAGATTTACAATAAGCGTCGTTGCTGCCTGCCGATCGAGCTTAGGGACGCGTAGTACGCGCCCAAACGAGCGCGGAATATCGGAGGAAACAGATAGGCGTAATTTTGACGAGCGAGCTTAACCTTGAGAGACAGATATTCCCCTGGTGATGATGGTGCCGGAGAGGCTTCCTGGGGAGGAAAACGAACGACGGTGATACCAACGAGAGAGAATCCATGATCCGAATCTCAGAACAGCGATTGCTTTCCTCAACACTCCACACTCAGATACAATAAATGAAACGAAAGCATAGAATTCGATACGTAACAGAAAATGGATTGGAATTGAAGAACGAAGAGGGGTTGGAAAGTCGAAGAAGGAAGTTCAAAGAAAATCATGCCATTCACTCCATCTCTGTAGGATATTTTTTTCCTAATTCCAGGTGGCGCCAAGTTGAATCTCCTCTCTTGCCGGTGGATTTGTCGGCATTGTCCTCGGCGTTCTCCCATGGCATATAATTTTCCCATAGAGAGATGAATATAATACAAGAAAAAAAAATGGATGGTGAATATACTCAAAACAGGTAAAATGACTACTTTACCCCTCAAAAACTAACAGCCACTTAACCTTCAATTGACGGAAGGATCAACATTGGAAAGATTTCAAAAGTCGGGTGTCTAAATTCGTCCAAATTAAAAGTCAAGGACCAATTGGGAAAATCAACATAGTCGGAGGACCATTGCTGGAATTAACACTTTCAGAAATTATGCTTTGCTTAATTATTTATGTTTATCAGTTTATTTGTTTGCTGGAAAATTCTATGTTTTCTTGTTTAGATTATTTTTTTTGGCTTCAGTTATGTAAAATTCTTAATAAAATGAGACACTTATATATAATTTTTGTATTTGAACATTTTTGAATTCATTTGCTTCTTTGCCCCCACTCAAAGGAAATTCTGACTCAGTCACTGGAAGAAAGAACTGAAGCGATCATTGAAGATTTGAACTCTCGTCCTCATCCGCGTGTCTCTACACCACAATTCGATTCACCCAAGTTTCCTGATTGTTCTGCAAAAATGTTCAAATTTTGGTAAACTATTTTCTGGTTAAGCTTTTTAGTTCCGATCGGAATTTGATTTTCTTTTGGGGATTAGTTTATGAATTACTGCTGTTATTAGCTGTAGTGATTATTATGCTATGAAGTTCCGATGTTTAGAATTCTGCTCTTCCGGGTTTTGTCTCCTTTGTGAACGATTTTTCTAGGTTTGATTATTGTATTGACGCTTTTTCTCCTGGTTCCTGTGTAAGGATATATTTTGAGGTATTCAAGAACGGGGAGAACCTTTTGAGTTCCAGTTGTTGTTCAATATGAATCAGGAAATTGTAAATTAGGTCACTATAACTTGTGATTTTTTTATCCTGCATCCAAACTTTCATTCATTTATGCAGAAAAGAAACTAGGAAATTTATAATATGTGTGTTTTGATCGGCTTCAATTACAAAGTTCCCAACTGAGGAGGGACTGAGATATTGGCTGCGTCCTATATTGCCTGTGTGCTTATTTGGTGCCGCGTGCCATTTATGCTGTTTGTTTGCCTGCTGTCCCCCTTTTCGTTGTTTTTCCTTGTGCTGAGTAGTGGGCAGCTTGTTGTTGTGCTATTTTCTGCCCTTGGAGATAGCCTGCAGCAAGTTATGCTCGCCCCGGATATCTTAAAAATGGCTGTAGCATTCTTGAGGTTTGTGGCCGCCAACTAGATTAGTTTGACACGAGACTGGGCGTGAAGCGTTGCGCCGTGTTGCCACTATTGCATCGTCTGCCACTGTGCGCAAGTCGCGGGCATGCAACTTGCTGGTGGTGCGGGTCATGGGCCGCACTAGACATGTTTGCAAGTCACCGTGCAGTTTATTCTCCTAGAAGACAGCCTTTATGCGCTGGTTTTTGTGAGAATTGGTGCGACAGCCGATAGGGGATTCTCTGCGCCTCCAGTTTCAGCACCCCTATTATTGATAGTTATTTTTCTTCATTTATTATTCCCTTTGATCTGGCTTATTGGTTGGCTTGGTCCATTCATTTTTTATTCTTTCATCTCTTTAGCCTGGCCTGCTTAGCGTAAGTCCATCACTTGTATTCTTAGTTCTTATATTTGAGTGAGGACTGGCCAACTCCAAGGCTGAGTATTGTTAGGTCACTTTGATCATCCAGTTGTAAGACACCTTGTTATTCCTTGCTTAATAAAGTTGTTAAAAAAAAAAAAAAAACTGAGGGTTTTAGCTTTTGCTGTAGTCTGTACCTTCCTTATTTACTGAAGTATTGTGAATTCAGTCTGCAATCTGATTTATTGTCCATAATTAAGTGACTCTGGTGTGTATTGACAAGATATTCATATCTTCAAGGGGTTCTCAAAGAGCAACAAGCCTCCGCCGACCGATTCCACCCAGAAAGTACTAAACAAGTCATGCTATCCATCATCGGGTCACCTCTCCGTAGTTCCCTTCCCCCCCCACAACACCCTAGTCCATGCTCCCTCTGGAAGCTTCAGTGTATCAAGGCCTTCTGACAGACAGACAAGTCTGCAACACATATCTCCTCAGAGGCTGCTGTTATGTATATCTGTGTTAAAAGATAGAAGGTAGGAGCTGCTGTACAATATACACTTTTACATTAGAACTGCATATTTTCCTTAATTAAGTTCTGCTATATCTTTAAAAGAGTGATTGCTGCAAAATTTGTCTCTTTCTGATAATAGTCATGTGCCCAACATTAAAAAATGCTCCCCAAAGCCTCAAACTTCAAATCTTGCATTGTAATTCTCACCAAAATCTCCCCATTGGCTACCTGCTACCTCTGAAGATCTGTTTATTTTTCACGAATCCTGAATTGTATAAATTTTTGTTTACTGTTGAGGATCTTCGAAGCTACTCTGACAATGATGCTTTCATCACAACTTCTAACTCTTCACTAGCCCAAAACTCAAATAAGTGTGAGTCTTCCTAAAGTCCTTGGGTTGTTTAACATTCATTATACTCTGCTGCTGGTAGGACGTGTTTTCCTGTTGTCTGATGATCAGTTCCTTTACTTTGACTAAGATTCTTCCTTAATAAAGGTAAGACTGAGTTGCTTGGATTAGAAGATAAACTGAAATAATTCTACCTGACGTCAGTAGTGTTAAGAAATAAGCCAGGTCAATATCCTCGGAATTCGGAGAATAATATTGGATGGGAGCAGTTAGTGCGACCCGATGATGGCTAATCGGGTCTCTTTTCTCATTAACATATCAACTATACTATATTTATACAAGTGTTATAAGGCGTCGCCCGTAGGCTCCGCGGGTTGGCTCAAGGAGATGAACCCCTAGTGTGCTCACCTGCCTAAATGCATAATACTAACCCAAAACGTCCACCAACAGAAACTACATCGGCAACTACACACAAGCGAGTGACCGGAGATTCCAACCGAGAAGTCGCCGTGAATCTGCCTCACGTGCCATGCGCGGGCATCAGAGCCAGCGGCACAACGCAGCGCGTGGGCTCCAATGGGCGGCGCGGTTCGATCTCCCGTCATCCTCTTTTTTCCTGTTCCAATCAAAGCCACTGTACCTTTTTTTTTTCACTTTGGCAGCTTATTCTAATCTTAATATTTATTTTCTAGACTTCTCACTATCCTAGGAAGAACATCATCTTCTCAAGACAACTTGAAGTAATATTTTTATTTGCAAAAAGGCTGCTCAATACAAGATATTTTCATATACAATAAGTACTAGACTTTGACATTCTAGAAAAACTATTCATCTACTTAAACGTAAATAGGTCCAGACAATAGGCTTCCAAGACAAGATAGCTTTTCAATTATAGATATACTATTATTTAATTTAATACTCATCGCCTAGATCGCACTAGTCAACAGCAGCGGGTGGCATCCCGCCTAGAAATGTCGCCTGATAACTATGATGCTATATTTTAAGGGAAATGTTAAACCTTGTTTCAGTATGCTTAAAACGGATATGTATGTGGCTTTTGCTTGCTACAATAGATCATATGCGTTCCTGGAAGTCTGGAAAAAGAATCAACTGCCATTGTTCAGCCTTTCCACACTCTTTCCACCACTTCATCCACCTTGAAAACCAAATGAAATCATCAATGAGCATGGGTTCAACTTTTCTATTCAAGGCTGTTCTGCTTTCACTTGCCTTTCACTTCATTATTTTCCCTCTTTCTATGTTTTTTTTTTTCCTTAAATCTTCTGTTTGTTGTTTCAAAAGTAATGAACTCCAGCAGCTCAAGCTTACAGTGGGAAGCTGGCACAGCCCCGTCTTTTCAATTTACTTTTTGTATGTGAATAGATTGATCTGAATTGATATCTACACACTGTCGACTGTTTTGTTCGCTGCTATTAAATTTCCTAATAGGGTAAAGCGCATGAACTTCATAATGAAAACTATGCCAGCTGCTAGTAAGCGCTTTCCTGGCCCAGTTTGCTGATGAACTGCTGTTTCTTTGTAAAATCTATAATAGCAGAACTGCATTTTTACAACTCTCCATCTTTACACTGTACAGGGAAAATCTAGAAAAAAGAACCAAGATCATCGGAAGCTTAGAGATCAGGTCAGAGTAAAAAAAAGTTGCTAAGTGCAATATGTATGGCCGTAGGACCATAAAGATTTTAACATTAAAGCATTGACTGTGGAGGATTCGTGGTTTGGAATTACAGGTGCAAACCAGCGCCGAACACACTGAATTAGCTGCGCTCAGAAAACCTGCCATGAAGTCAATGAAGGTGGAAAACGCGGAGCCAAGATCTCCTGAAGTTGTATCCCTGCATCCTTCCTCTCGACTTTCATTGTAAATTGTAAATAGATATACTCTCTTATGATAATATAATTATTTTGGGATTGAGAAGTAACATGATTTTGGTTTCGATAACAGAGGCAACTAATAAAACAGAGGAGGAATCTGATATCCTACACAGGCAGCTTCTTGATCAAGAAATTGATCTGTCTGCATTGTGTGCACAAGTACAAGAAATTGGCGCCACACCTACCACAACAACACTTACTCACTTGCAGCCAACACATCCATAACTGCCTAAAAACTACTCAATGGACTGCCATTTTACTCCATTTCTAACTAATGTTTTTACTGCCATCTTGTCTTTAACTGCCATTGGCTGATGGTACTTTTCATTATGGGGTGAAATAAATCCTACTTATCTCGCTTTCTACTTGTCAAGTTGGCCTCTTTTGGTTTCCATCATTCTATCCTACTCGTTTATTGCATAAAAATGTGCATAAGAACTGCAATTGCAAATCAACTCACACGATAATAATTTGACTTCGGATTCAAGGTGCCGCTTGATGGTAAATTTGGTATATAAGTTGATACAAATGGGAAAATTTTCAGTGGTGGACAAAGTTGGGAAACTTTGAAAACTGAATAACCTTAGGAATGTGTCACTATACTCGTACTAGTATTTTTCACCCGAATGGATTTGTTCTAATATTTTAAGAATATCTTAATCGATATACAATTGTATAAATTATAACATTGAACATTATATAGTGCAATTGAAGAACTGAGTTGTATCGATATGTTTTCTAATGTTACCCATTGCTTGAAATTGAGTAAATAAGCTTGATTTGAGTAAATAATTATCCAATTAATAGTTAACGTGAAGATATACGAATTTGGTGTTGAAACTTTAGAGATTTTATAATTTAGTATTTTGGATTTGTATTCATTAGGCTAATTAGCTCGTTGTCTAGCAACTTAGATATAGAAATTATTTGTACGGAAGATATATATTTTCTATGTATTAATCTATAGCAATTTTGTACATATTATCAATGGTTTGAATTACACATTATTGAAAAACTCTTTGTAAATGACATTGGTAGTAGTAACATAATTTTGTCCATCCTCATCTAGAGCTAAAACCTTTAGGCTATCAGAATGGGTGACTCGGGAAAAAGTCACGTACACCTCAAGGGAAATCTAGTATCAGAAGGGGTTAGAGACATTTGTGGGATACGAACTTTGGTTCCTTGATGTGTCTCATTAACTACTATTCTTGCTTCGACAATGTGATCTGACAATCTTATGACAAGAGGCGCATACCATTGCAAAAATTAAGAGAGTGGTCTATGTTCCGCAATAGCATAACAGGTGGACCAACCTTTAATGTCAATGAATGATTAGGAAGTCCAGACAATCTCAAACTATTTAAGAATTCATGAGTGTGAATTTCTAATAGATTTTCCCATCTGATTCTGCCTTACACAAAGAGTCACAACTTAAATATGTTCGATCTTCCATAGTGTTCATGTCGCATATGTACTGATTAATTTGATCAACGACATCTAAAGTCAGTGAGAGGATCGCTCGGCCTTCTAGGTGCGACTCATCAAGCATGTCATATACTGCGCTTTGGAAGGTGTTTTCCACTATAGTTGCTATTAGATCGTGTCCATACTTCAATAGAAACCTGTCGGAATATCAATCTCAGACAAACTGTCGTTAACAACCCCTGTAATCCCATATTCAATGTCTGCAATCCATATTGAAAACCAATCAACCACCTGTCTATCTTCCTCTGAAGTTAAGCTCTGTAGTCTCAAGTTATTCGTGCGCCTCAATACCTTGCAATTTGTCCAGAGGTAGGAAGAATTAATAGTAGCTCCGACAACTATTGGTAGCGTTGCTTTCGAAATAATGGGAAGAATCTTTCTTAAATCGCCGTCCAAAACTACTATTTTTCACCAAATGTCTTTTCAGCTCTACTCGGTATGGTGAACCTCAATAGATCCCTCATGTTTTTCTCTAAAACCTCAAAATAGTATTTGTAGTTCATCGGTGCTTCGTCCCATATTATCAATTTGCTCCTTATTATAAGCCCAGCAAGGCCATTTCCTTGCAATACATTGCACGTGGAATCTTCATTCAAAGAGAGTGGTATACCAAATCTAGAATGCCCCGCCCTGCCTCCGGCAAGAGCAAAGATGTTATTTTACCCAAAGCAACGTTGAGAATAATATCACCGTGGCTCATTATCTTTGACAATAACGTTCTCCACACGAACGTCTTGCGTGTCCTCCGTAAGACCGTAACCATACACAAAGAACAATCCACCTCTATTAGAACCAACATCATTCATCACAGAGTCGAAGACATTCTTTTTCTCGTCCGTCAATTGTGTTACCAACATTTCATGCTCTGTCTTCAATGATTCCTTGTCATATGCCAACTCTTCGGCTACCAACATGTTTTCCATCAAAACCCACGATGTTTTCGTCTGGAATTAGCATTTTTGGAAAGTCCCTCAGGCTCTTCCCCACAAATATAGCAACTTCTCCAACTCCACCAGAGGCAATTGTTTCTTATCCGAATTCGATAACACCAACTTTTATTAATAGTATAGATTAATTAATATTCATATTAGTTTGGTTGGGAAAAGTTTAAGAGGAGTATTTTACTTTTATTAATAGTATAGGGTATAGATTAATTAATATTCATCCACTCTGGTACAATCCATCCACTCTCGGCTGGGTCCGAGCGCTGAACGGCGGTCGGCGCGAGAACGACTAGGTCGGAGGGAACCCAGTCGCGCCCCAATAGATACTCGCGATCGGCAGACTGCACGCGAAAGAAATCGTACTAGAAGAACCAGGACTGAGGCTCGCCGCATAGAGCAGCCCGCCCGCAACCGTGACCAACCGGCCGAGTCGGAGGTCGGTGAGAGCACGGAATCAATAGGAAACCATACCCGGGAGAGGGCCGAAGTTGCGAATTTAGTCCAAGAAGTGCGAAATCTGAAAGAACGGGTGGAGGGAAAAACTAAATCCACAGGACGTACATTATTAACCGCCTTGCCCTTCTCGGACGAAATCATGGCCTTTAAGATACCGGGTGACTTTAAATTCCCGGAGCAAGCCACGTTCGACGGATCCGGCGACCCTCGAGAACATTTGCTGAGCTACCAAGCCAAGATGCAGGTCCTGGGGGTTCGGGACCCGGTCATGTGCCGTGCTTTCCTGTCCACGTTAAAAGGCCCGGCACAAAGATGGCTAGTGGCGCAGCCTCCCAATTCGATTCGTAGCTTGGAGGAGCTGGCGGATCGCTTTATGAGCCACTACGCCGCTAATATCAAGGCACAAAAGGACCTGACACACCTAGGCGACATCCATCAGGATGAAGGCGAGTCCTTGAAGACCTACCTGGCTCGCTGGCAGAAAGAAATCCAATCTATAGAGGAGGTTGAGGACCAGACGGCACTCACCTTCTTCATCGAGTCTCTGCGGTCCGGCCAGCTATACTGAGACCTACGGGACAACCGCCCGGCTACCTACGCAGAAGCCATTCATATGGCCAACAGGAGGCCAACACAGAGCAGGCTATGAAACACAAACGTCAGCGCGAAGTCGGCGGATCCACCAACGGAAAGAAGACGCGAGCCGAAACCAAGGAGAGACGCCCGGACGTGACCCGACGACCGAGGTCAGGCGGCCGTACGACAGGCCCATCCGTCCACCCGTACCTGCCGGCTCCCGAACAGCCGGTGCATGAGATACAAGCGGTCGCTCCACCTCCGCCTCCGCCGATCGATGACCGCACGACGAGCGAGGAGACGGGTAAGACCTCTAAATATTGTCGTTACCATAAATCTTATACCCACAGCACAGAGGAATGCTTTTACCTTAAGAAGATTATGGAGGGTATCATCCAGCAAGGAACCCCGCCTCCTAATTAGTGGAGGCGGAGGTCGGCCAATCGAGGGGACGAGGATCCCTCCGTCGCCGCCGAGAGCAGTCGGGGCAAGCAGCCGGCTTCCGAGGAGGACGAGGCTCAGTGGCGTCAGAAGCCGGTTATCAACATGATAGTCGGCGGGCCGGAAGGCGGTGACTCAGCGAATACTCGAAAGGCCTGGGCCCGACAACTGTACGTCGGGACGGTGTACGGGCGCGAGGAGAATTCTAAGAAGGCGTGCGAGAACCCATCACTTTCACCGATATAGATTTACCGGCGGGAGAGACGCCACATCGAGATGCCTTGGTTATAGCGATGGACATCAAGGGGGTAGTCGTTCGCCGAATCCTGGTTGACACTGGGAGCAACGTCAATGTGCTATACCTGGAGACTTTCACCAAATTGGGATTGACCCGAGAGCAGTTGAATCCCGTCAAAACTCCTCTCGCCGGTTTCACAAGAGACTCGGTGGAGGCGGAAGGATCCATCACTCTACCAGTGGAGATTGGTAGCTATCCCGACGTGCAGAAACTCAGTATGAAGTTCATCGTGGTGAATCTGGCCTGCTCACATAATTCCATACTCGGCCGGCCGGGTCTAGAGGATCTGGGAGCTCTGATTTCAATTGAGCACCTCTGCCTGAAATTCCGCACGCCGAGTGGAATAGGTACGGTGCGCTGCGACCGAAAAGTCGCTCGCGACTGCTACCTGCAAGCCTGCCGAGGGATGGGCAAACGCGAGATGCAGGTTCATGAGATCACGGAAAGGCCCCCAAAGAAGACAATGATACCATGCCCTGAGCCAGCCGTTGAGTTGGAAGAAGTCGAGATCGATCCCGAGCTGCCGGACAGGCAGATCCGAATTGGAGTCGGCCTCCCTGGAGTCGGAGTCGACCGATCCATTATATCGCACCGACTCGCCGTAGACCCCGAGCATCGACCAGTCGTGCAGAAGAAGCGGTACCTGGCCAATGATCGGAGAAAATTCGTAAAAAAAGAGGTAAGCACGCTACTAGCAGCCGGACATGTCCGAGAGGTTAAGTACCCGGAGTGGTTGGCGAATGTTGTTTTCGTACCAAAGCTCCCAGCGTGGCGGATGTGCGTCGATTATACCGACCTTAATAAGGCCTGTCCTAAGGACCCGTTTCCATTACCGCGGATCGATCAGTTGGTCGATGAGACCGCTGGGTCGGCCTTGCTGAGCTTCATGGACGCGTTTAGGGGGTACCATCAGATCTTCATGCACCCGGCAGACGAAGAAAAGACCGCGTTTCTAACGCCGGACGGAGTCTATTGCTATCGAGTCATGCCCTTCGGGCTTAAGAATGCCGGAGCTACATACACGCGAATGGTAGCTCGACTGTTCCAGCACTTGTTGGGAAAATCAATGGCCGCGTACGTCGATGACATGCTCGTCAAGAGCCGAGAGGAGAGCAAGCATGCGGAGGATCTGGCCGACTGCTTTAAAGTGATGATAAAATACAATCTCCGGCTGAACCCCAAGAAATGTGCTTTCGCCGTGCAGGGTGGAAAGTTCTTGGGCTATATGGTCACCAAGCGAGGTATTGAGCCTAACCCTGAGAAGGTACAGGCCATCATCGACATGCAGCCTCCCAACACCGTCAAAGACCTGCAACGGTTGACTGGTCGACTGGCCGCCTTTAGCCGCTTCCTGAGCAAGGCGACGGATAAGACTGTGCCTTTCTTCGAGGCCATGAAAAAGAAGGAAGGATTCGCTTGGACCACCGAGTGTCAACAGTCGTTCGAAGAGTTGAAACAATATCTTTCAACACCCCCGGTATTGTCTACTCCCCAGGCGGGTGAGCCCTTATTTTTATACTTAGCCGCCTCTTCCAAGGCGGTGAGTTTGGTGCTAGTCCGAGAAGAAGAGCGCGTCCAGAACCCGGTTTATTACGTAAGCTGCTCCCTGAAGGCCGCCGAGTCGCGGTATACCGCCCTGGAGAAGATTGTATATGCGTTGGTGATCACTGTGCGCAAGTTAGCACCTTACTTCCAAGCCCACACCGTCCGAGTGCTGACCGACCAACCGCTCGGGAGCGTCCTGCGAAACCCCTCGTCGTCCAGCCGGCTGGTGAAATGGGCCGTGGAATTAACCCAGTATGGGATTGAGTACTAGCCCCGGCCTTCCATAAAAGGTCAAGCCTTGGCCGACTTCTTGGTCGAGTGCACGGCGAGCGAAGAAGAAAAGGAACACGCCACGGAGAACAGTTTAGGCGAGTGGTGGGAAATGCATGCGGACGGAGCATCAAGTCGACAACATTGCGGGGGTGGAGTTATGGTCATCACTCCGGAAGGATTCCGACTGTACTACGCCTTAAGCTACCTGTTCCCGACATCCAATAACGAGGCCGAATATGAAGCTGTGCTAAACGGTCTCCGACTCGCCAAGGCCTTGGGAGTCGAGCGATTACGAATCAAGACTGACTCCAGGTTGGTAGTCAGGCAGATCTCCGGCACGTGTGAGGCTAAGAATACACGGATGACTTTATATAAAGAGTGAGCGGTCGGATGTTAAAGGAGTTCGGAGCCTATGAAATAGAATATATCTCCCGGGCAGAGAACGTGGAAGCCGAATATTGTCCAAAATCGCCTTGGAGGGAGTACCGGATACCTTGTGAAGATCTGTCAGAAGGAGGAGCTGGGCCGACCGAGTATCGAGGAAACGCCGCTAGAGGTCCAACAGGTGACGGGCGAGGAATGGGACCGAGAGAAAAACCCGAGATGTTCTGGATAGAGGACATCCGGCGGTTCAAGGAAACATGCGAATTACCGGAAGACCCGGGAACCGCCGCTAGAGTCCGACGAAAAGCCCCCTCTTTCCAAATTATTGGTGGACAATTATACAAAACGGTCGTTCGGAGATCCTTTTTTGAGATGCTTGCTCAGACCCGAGGCCGAAAAATAATGGACGAGGCTCATAGAGGCATCTGCGCCACACACCAGGGCGCCCACACGCTCACCCGAGAGTTAGTCGTCCAGGGGTATTATTGGCCAACTATGATGCGAGATTGCATCGAGTGGATATCCAAGTGTGGCGTTTGTCAAGCATTCGCCAGGAAGGACACTCGGCCATCTACCTTCTACACGCCGGTCACCACATCCATCCCATTTGCTAAGTGGGGAATTGACTTGTTGGGGCCGTTACCGGCAACCCCCGGGGGCCTGAAATTTTGTGTCGTAGCTATCGACTACTTCACCAAGTGGGTTGAGGCTGAACCGTTGGCCACTATCACCGAGTATCAATGCCGACGCTTCCTATGGAAGAGGGTGATTTGCCGCTTCGGCTTGCCCGAACATATTGTCAGCGGTAATGGGCGACAGTTCGACTGCCAGGCGTTCGCCGACTTTTGTCGCCGACATGATATTCGCCACACCAAAGTATCCGTGGCGTACCCGCAGGCCAACGGGCAAGTCGAGAACGTGAATCGGACCATAGTAGATGGGATCCGAAAGAAATTAGAAGATATTAGAGGAAATTGGGCGGACGAACTTGACGCGAGTCCTATGGGCTTATCGCACTACGCAACGGCAAGCAACCGGAGAGAGTCCATTCTCCCTCGCGTACGGCTTCGAAGCTAAGGTCCCAATTGAAGTGGTCGAGCCCACTCACCGAGTCCGCACTTATTTTGACACGGAGAACGAAGAAAATCTTCGAATTGAGAAAAAATTCCTAGAAGAGAGGAGGGAAGTCGCGAGTGCTCGGATGGTCGAGTATCAACAAGCGGTAAAGAGATATCGCAATCGAAGGATTCGCCCGCGAACCTTCCAGGTCGGCGATCTCGTATTACGAGACCGACAAGCGAGCCAGCCCACGGAAGGAGGCAAGTTCGCGGTGAAATGGGAAAGACCCTATCGCATTGCCGCGGTGGTCCAGGCCGGCACCTACAAGCTTGAAAATCTGGAAGGCAAGCCTGTAGACCGAATCTGGAACGTCATCCATCTGAAGAAGTTTTATCAATAGAGAAGATTAAGCCGTGTATAGGCGAGTGAATTCCTAAAGACTTGAATAAAAAGAGCATGAGTTACTGTTAAATACCTCTAGACTCGGCGAGTATATAAAGAAACAACGGGGCACTGACCCTAAACCGTTTCTGAGAAAGAAAAAGCCTAAGGAGTCGCCTCGACTGAGGGACTCGGCGAGAAAAGTTAGGAAACAAGTGCCCGGACCCTTAGTCGTTTCCGTGAAAAAGCCAAGAGGAGTCGCCTCGACTGAGGGACTCGACGAGTATATAAAGAAACAACGGGGCACTGACCCTAAACCGTTTCTGAGAAAGAAAAAGCCTAAGGAGTCGCCTCGACTGAAGGACTCGGCGAGAAAAGTTAGGAAACAAGGGCCCAGACCCTTAGTCGTTTTCGTGAAAAGGCCAAGAGGAATCGCCTAGACTGAGGGACTCGGCGAGTGTGTAAAGAGACAACAGGGCATGGGCCCTAGGTCGCTTTTCGAAGTTAGAAGGGCCTGATGCCTTAGAAGTTTTTCTTCGGTTTCCAGAATCCTTAAGCAGTTAGAAGAGAGCCGAGTCCAAGACAACACAGAAAAGAACAAGAAGCAGGAAATTTTATTAAAAATTAAAAAGGCCCGAGAAGGAGGCCAACCTTTACAAAAGGGGCAATCTAAAAAGAACAGCCCTAAGCTACTGGGGAGGGAGTGTCGACATCGACCCCTTCAACTTGTGCCCCTGCCGTTGGTCCAGCTGGGGGAACAGAAGAAGGGTCCTCTGCCTGAGGGGAGGACTTGGCGCGCTCGGGAGGTGTCACCGCAGGAAGAGCCGCCGGATCAGCAGCCGCCGCCGGTCCTTCAGCTGCCGGGAGAGCGTCTATCACCGGCTTGAGGCCCCAGCTCTCGGGGGTAAAAGAGGAGTCGCGGACCAGCAGGGCGGAATGGATCTTTGTCTGCGCCTCGCGCTCGCCCAAATCCAGAAGGAAGTTGTCACCTTTCGACGTCGCCAGCCACTCTAGGGCAATCTCCTTCTACCGGGCCTATATTGCCGCCTTCACGTCCGCCTCGAAGGCCGCCGACTTCTTGTAGTCCTCCACCGAAGTCGCGGCGATGGTCGCAACCTTGTTCCGCTCCTCCTCCCACTGACGGGTGACCCTCAGCATCTCCGAGGAGTGCACCTCCACCACCTTGGCGTGCTTAGCCTGTTCGTCTAGGAAATCCGCCTCTGTTTGGCGTAGTCGATTAGCCAGAGATTGCAGCCCGTTCTTGTACTCCCTCATCCGTCGGCACATCTCCATCTGGAAGGTGAGGTTCTGCAAGACCACGGAAAGTGAGATAAAGAGAAGAAAGGAACGGAAAATGACAGGTCGGAAATACTTACGCAGTACGATTGGCGAAGCGAGGCCTCGATGATGTACTCATCCGGCATACCGCCGGTCACCTCCATGTCCTTGGGGAGGAGAACGTGTTCAGCCCAGGTGCGGACGGAGGTACTGCCTTGCCAGATCTGGGCAACCTCGTCTACCTCGACACTCAGTCGGAGCCTCTTCGGAGCCGGTGCGTCCGATTGCTCGACCGGCCGCTTTGAGCTCGGACTCTCAGATAGAGGAGGAGGCGGCTGTCGAGTAGGCGAGACGACGGGAGAGGGCGTCAGGTCGACCACGGTACGTGGCTGTGGAGGAGTCGATCTTGGAGCCGGCGATGGTTGGGAAGAAGATGCAGCAACTGTGCCGGAGGCGCGCTGGGTCAACCGACGCCTCATCTTTTCAGCTCTGTCTGGCATCTCAGGAGTCCGTACAGCAGCTTCGTCGGAGCTGGTGGAGTCGGAGTCGTACGGACCTGCGAGAGAAAGGAAAGTCGTAAGTATTCTAAGTCGGAATGAGACAAAGCAGAAAGAAGCGAGAAAAGGAAGGCAATAAAGACTACCTATGGTGGCCGCACCCTCCGGCAGCAAGCCATGCTTGGCCATGGCACGGACTCGGGACCAGTACTTGACGAAGTACGGCCCCCAGCACTTTAAGAACTTGCCGCCCTAGGCCGTATCGTGAGTGAAGACGGCGCGCCGAGAGCAAGGCTTGAATAGAGCCGCCGACCACAGGGTCGGAAAGGTGAAGGTAGAGTGAGCGGGGCGAACGAAGAAGAAAAGGGGCTTCCATTCCTTGATGGAGTCGGACAACCCCTTGAAAAGCTGTCGCCTAGGGCGGGCGGCAACTTGGACATAGCCGGGAGAGTGTGAGCCGACCTTGTTCACGGTGAAGAGATACCGGAACAGGTCCAGATCCGGCTCACACAGCCACCAACGGCAGAGGTTTATGAAGCAGGTGAGGAGGCGGTGAGAGTTGGGCACCAGTTGAGCCGGAACTAGGTTATAATGCCGGAAAAAGAGAGAGAGAAACGGACAGGGAGGCACTCGGAAGCCAAAAGCGATCGAGTGCAGATGGATGCCAACGTAACCCTCTGGTGGGTCGTGAATGGGCCGGCCCTCTGCGGCAATAACTATGGCCGAAGGCCCAAGCAAAAAACGGGCCATGTCCAGGTCCGCCGCAGTAGCACACGACGGAAGCCCGGACGGCCGGACGATAGAATCAAATTTGCCTCGCGGCCGTCCGGCGCCGTCTGGCAGAGCCGCCACCGTAGTTAAAGGAGCGGGGCTCATAGGAGTGACCGCCCCCGAAGAAGAGGGGGTCGGTTGAGAAGAAGACGCCGCTGGAAGGCCTGCCGGAACTTCTAGGCGACGGGGAATAGGAGAAGAAGAAAATGAGGAAGAAGAGGATGACGGAGAAGTCGCCGCCGGGTTGTCAACCGAGCGACGACGAGAAGAAGAAGAGTGCGAAGAAGAAGACATTACCTAAGCTGGATGGGAGATCGGAGGAAATGCAGAATGGCTGGAGAAGCTCGAGCTGAAGTTGGGGGGAAAGATTGGAGAAAGTGAAGAGAAGAAAGAAGAAGTAGCTACTTAAAGGAGGGAGACTCCCAAGACACGGCCACGTGTCACCTCCTCGTTGGAGGAAACAGAGGTGACAGGATGTGAAGGGACGCCGCAATTAATGCCTCAAAAGGCGGGGCGACGGTTCAGGCCTAGGACTAGCGTGCAAGCGGCACGTCTGCCCTAGGCTAGGGCCGGGTGTCAGTGAACGGCCTGCTAAGCCGGAAGCCCATCGTAGGCCACGGCCTCTGGGCCCACCGGGTATGAGTGGGAAGCTTCTGGAGAGACCTGGTAGAACCCGACCCATCAGATAACCTAAGTCAGGTTTACGAAAAACTTTGGTCGTGAGGCCGGACAGCCAGATTCGGCGACTCCTTCAACAAGGAGGTCTCACCGTAAAAGGACCAGGAATCGGTCACACAAACCGAAGGTCGGTCAAAAAGTATATGAAAATAAGAGTCGGACACAAAGGCACACAGTTTATTTAACAAAGCATGGAGAGTATAAGGCCTAGAACTCGGCCAGATGCAAATTACAAGGGAAAGCAGATCAAGGCTTGGCTTCTTTCTCCTCCGAGGGGCGCGCCGGCGGCGGACCCTCCAGGAAGTACTGGGGGCGGAAAGGCAGAGGACTCGGCTCAGGCTCCGACATCTCGTCCAGATACACGGCCGGCTTCCCATCATCGATCATTTACAGAGGCCTCTCCAAAGCACTCGGCAACATGGCGACGCCAAAAAGTGGAGGAGCTTCCCACACTTCTTCCGCCTCGGGTTCCAGATCCTCCACCACTGGCTCCATGACCACGTCAACCGGTTCCATGACCATCAGGTCCAACATGTCTGGGGGCACCACAATAGGGTCGGAGGTGGAGTCGCCTACCAAGCGTCATCCGTGTGCCAGCCTCTTCTGTTTCAGCTTCTCTAGTCGGGCATGCTCTTTGTTGCGGATGGACCAACGACGATTGCCGTCTCCGAAACTCATGACTCAAAACCTTTGGAAAGAAGAACAATGCGATCTGTGAAGTCACTAAGGATCCTTATATAGCCCTAAGGGAGCGGTTACCCAAGCGCAAATCACGGGGGAATCCTAACTGACGTAACTGAACCGGATTATACGGGTGGTGCGAATCTCTGTCAGAAACTAATCCCATCAAACCCGCTTGGGAAGACCAAGATTCGCACGCTGAGCTGAAAAGATCTGATTCGCCCAAAGATATGGGGTATCTCGCAGGTGTCAGACTGAAAAAAGGGGCCTGACGGTACGACCAACTCCTCGGCAAGTCGGCCGGGCAGATATGCTATAAGTACGGAGTGCAAAACAAGACGGAAAACATCATTTTATTATGCGAAAGAATGGTACAAATAACAAGGAGCTTATTACCGTAAAAATAATGAAAGTGCTCCTAAAGACAACCCCTCGAGAACATGACGCCGACTTCGGCCTAGATAATCACTCGCCAGGCGAGGAAGAGTCGCTCCCGAAGAATCCTCCCAATGGTCCAGGAGGAGACGAACAGAACGAGTCCCAGAAGGCCGGCATGAGTGGTGGCACAACCGGCTCCTCATCATCTAGATACGTCTCCAAGTAGCGGACGTAATCATCATCATCCATCAGGCCCGTAACTAGCCCGTCCAGGTCATCCAACGGGATGGAGAAGGTCATGCGGAAAGTTAGTTGCTCGGGGATGGCCACTTCAACGAAGGACCCGTCCTGAGAAGTCACCCTAGCAGTTGTTGGAGTAGGCAGATGGTGCGAAGACGGAGCGACCTCACGCCGGGGAGGAGTCGGCGGCTGAGGAACCGAGGGGGTAGCGCCGACAGGAGACCTCTGAGAAGATGGGCGAGGAGTCTTCTTTTTGTGTTCTCTTTCAGGCCGAGTCCGCTTTGAAGGCAGCGGGCGCCAAGGAGACCCAAAGTCAATTCGTTTCCCCTTTAGAGGTGAACGACCCATGATGAACCTATGGATATGATGAAGAGAGGAGGAGGCCATTTATAGGTAACAAGTCAAGCCAGGAGGATCGAAACGGTCCCGCGGGATCCGGGGAGAATGGAAGAGAATCCGGACGTTACGAGGGCCATTCAAGGCACGGATACGGTGATTGAGGGAGACAGGCGGCTACTACTTTTCCAAACCCAGGTTGGTGGACCGGGTATCGGAAAAGTGAGGGACTAGTTGATTGGGGTGAGGACCCGGCCCAAGAGAGATTGGCCCATAAGAAGAGGGTCTGAGCTAGGAAATGTGAGCTGGCGTTAAAAGAAGCCCGGAGGGCGCTTGGGCCGAGTCCAGGAGTCGGCCCAGGCCGAAGCACGGGGATCCAGCTCGGAGCTGCTAAGAGGAGCCCAGTGGGAGCTTGGGCCGGGACGAGGAGTCGACCGGGGCCCAAGCCCGAGGAAAGACTCGGTTCAAGGAGCCATTGAGAGCATTGAAAAGACTCGTTTAAAAAAGGAGCCGTTAGGGCATTAAAAGCAGGACTCGGTCAGGCTGTTACAAGCTCGAAAGTGCCGTTGGCCGACTTAGTAATGACGCCCAACGGCTCGACACTTTAATTAGCTTTGAAGTCGGCCATTAAGGGCCTTCAAGTCAGTGGGAGAAGAGCCTACTAATATAAAGGCTCCTCCACTCTTGTAAAAATCAGACAAACAAGTACCCAGAGAAGGGAGTAAAAGAGATTCTTCACAAGCATTTTCTCTCATTTAGGTATACATTTTATTGAAAGGTGTATCCTCCAGCTAAAGGTTGTGTTGGACCTCCTTGGGCGAAAACCCAAAAACCATCAAATTCTTTTATCAATAAATTAATTAATCAATATTAAGGAAGTTGAAGAGGAGGATTTAAGTTTTATTAATATATATATTATTATTATTATTATTATTATTATTATTATTATTATTATATATATTATTATTTATATTATTATTATTATTAGTAAGTTAATTTCAGGTCTTAATTATTTTATTAATTAGTAATTATTGATAGAATTTTTTTTACTGATAACTTTATTATGGGGCCCCTTATTTTTGCACAATCATGCGTTACCTTTTTCCATTTTTAATTAATTAAAAATTATTTTTTATTTTCTTATTTACTACTAAACATTTTTACTGATGATTATTAGTATTAATTAGTAAATTTCATTTTATTTTTCATTTTCAGTAAATTAAGGATCTTTTATTATTATATTATTATTATTATTATTATTATTATTATTATTATTATTATTTTTCTATTTTATTGTTAACTTTTTTTTTACTGATATTAATTTGTAATTTTTTTCTTTTTCGATTGGTTGGGCGTAAATGCAAGAAAGAAGAATTTTAAAAGAATATTTACAAATTATTCTTTATAAAATTACGTTATTTATGCAGAATTCTCAAAAATATACCAATTAATATATATTAGTCAATTTTCATTTTTTTTTTACCAATTAAGCTTTATTTAATTCTTTTACCAATAATTAATTAATTAATGTTAAAAAATTTTGAATGGAAAAGTTGAAGAGAGTGATTTTTATTTTATTAATAGTATAGATTGTAAAACCAGTATTCGAATTATTATTTTTTGTGCAAAATAATAATTAATAAATTATTATTTCCCTTATAAATTACATAATAATTAATAATCATTATTTTTTCTAATAAAATTACGTTATTACGCAAGATTTCTAAAGAATATTTACCAATTGATAGATATTAGTTAATTTCCATATAAGATTTTGTTACTAATTAGGCTTTATTTTTTTTTTTTACCAATAAATTAATTAATTACTATTAAGAAAGGTTAGAGTGGAAAATTTGAAGAAATTATTTTTCTTTTATTAATAGTATAGATAGATTTTTTTTAAAGGAATAGTATAGATAGATTAATAGTATCGATTAATTTAATATCATATTAGTTTGACGGGAAAGTTGAAGAGGAAGATTTAAGTTCTATTGATAGTATATTATTATATTATATTATTTTATTATTGAATTATTTATTATTTTATTATTATATTATTATTATTTTATTATTATTGTTGTTGTTGTTGTTGTTGTGTTGTTTTTGTTGTTGTTGTTGTTGTTATTATGTAATAATATGTAATGTAAAATAGAATTACAATAATAATATTATTAAAAATATAATAATAATCAATACAAAACTATACAAAATAAATTTTAATTTTTTTTTTTTTAAAAAAAAAAAAAAAGAAAAGACAAAGGGGTGTGGCTCCCCAGTGTAAATGACGTGGGTTCATTTTGATCACACATCGAAAAAATGTTTCGAAAGAGAAGCTCTTGAGCTCCCTCTATATAAGTGCTCCTCTTCCAAACATAATTGTTTGTCCATCAACGCGGGCAAGTATTGAGAAGTCAAAATGCTCCTATTTAAGAAGTCTTTGCTTAATGGTTTCTTATTTTTAGTTTTTTTTTTTTTTTTTCAAAAAATATTTATTTCTTTTTAATGTTTGGTTGTATAGCAGAAAATTGTTTAAAAGAAAATTTATATTATTATTATTATGTAATAATATAATAATAAAAAATTACGATAATAATAATAAAATTACAATAATAATGATATTAATAATATAATAATAATCAAAATACAACTATAGACAGAATAAAATTAATTAAAAAAAATAAAGATTAAAGGGGAGCCACACGGGCATTGCTCCTCTCCAAACACAAGAGAAGCCAAATGGCTCTTATATAAAAAGTTTTTAATAGCTTCTTAATTTAGTAGTTTTTTTTTTTATTAATTAATTTATTAGGGGTTTTGGGAAAAGATTAATTTTAATCTTTCCCTAAAATGTATATGTGTTGATTTTGTTTTTAGCAGTTTGGAGCAAATTGCGGAGCCTATTAAATAATATTTTTGGTGTTTTGATTAAAAACGAAACGTTAAAAATGACGGATTTGTTAAAATTTTATCGAATTTGTCAATAATCAAACATGGTCATTATCTAATAATTAATATGACAATTAACAAATTAAATTGTACAGGTATTTAAGTTTGTTTGGAAAGTAGAAAAAAAAAAAACATTTTATTGTTTTGTTTATAATATAACAACTTTTATTTTAAATTCCATGCAACATAAGTTTTGGCTGTATTTAGTGGTGGTGGACGGCGGCGGGTGATTGGCTGTGCTCAACCGCTACAAATAGAAAATGACTTCTTCTAAAAAAAAAAAAAAAGGAAAGTCATTTTCTAGAAAATTCTCCCTCTCAAGCCAAACACTTAACACCAAAAAATGAATTCTGAAATCATTTTTTTGGGTTTCAAACGCACCTTTAGTATAAATGACTAATAATTATTATGATAACTAAGCTAATAATCTATCTATACTTATTATTAAAAACAAATTCTTTCTTTCATTCTTTCCCAAACACTTCTTCCCAAAAAATAGAAAAGGAAAAATGAAAAAGGAAACATTTTTTTTTTGAACTATGTGGTCTAATGGTATCCGGGTTGGACTTTCATTTGGAAGGGTTGTGGATTCAAGCCTCAGTGGAGGCGTTATTGGCTCTTTGTGTTTCAGTAGGTTGAGAAAGTATATGAACAGATACTACACATGTAATAGAGCTAGTAACATTCAAAAAAAATGAAAAAAGGAAACATAATTAACTTAATAATAACAACAACAACAACAACAACAACAACAATAATAATAAATAAATCAATAATCTATACATAATTAAAACAAAATCTTATTTACTTGAGATTTCCTGCCCAAACAATAGTAAATAGTAAAGGTAAATTTAAAAAGAACGTAAATTTAAAAAGGAATAAAAATATGTTCACATAATATTCTACATCATCAATTAAAAATGAAACGAGAATTATGTAAATTGGAAAATGAAATGAATATTAATAATTGACTAAAAATTAAAATAAAAAAAATGAATGAAATTAGGTTAATTGGAAAAGGAAACGAATATTAATAATTGGCTGAATTTTTTAAAAAAAATTATGCAGACTAAAATGGAAAAGGAAATGGTAAAATTAGTGCATTTTAATTTTTCACAATAATATTATGCAGTAGAATAAATTAAATCACAATATATCATAAATCTTTCACAATTTCAAACAATGGAAACAGAAATTAAAAATAGAACGAAAATATTTCATAATAATATTCTACATCATCAAGTAAAGGAAAATTAAAAATGGAACGGAAATTAAAAATGAAACAGAAATATTTCAAAATAATATTCTAAATCATTAAATAAAAATGGAACAGAAATTATGTAAAAATATCACCGTATCTATATTCTAATTGACTAATTGTCTGAAAATAAAAAAGAATAATTGACTGTAAATGAATCTAATATACTAATTGACTAAAAATATAAAAAGGAAATAAATATTAATAATTGACTGTAAATAAAAAATATTCATAATTGACTAAAATAAAAAAAAAATGGTCAGATCATTGCATTTTTAATTAAAAATAGAACGGAAATTAAAAATTGGACGAAAATATTTCAATAATAATATTCTAAATCATCAATAGTAAATGCATATTTTAAAAACAGTAAAAGTAAATTAAAAATGAAACGGATAATATCTACATCATCAATTAAAAAATGGAACGAAAATTAGGTAAAAATATCATTGCATTTGATATTCTAATTGACTAATTGACTGAAAATAAAAAAGAATAATTGGCTCAAAATGAATCTATATTACTAATTGACTGAAAATATAAAAGGATCACTAATTGAGTGATATTCTATATTTATATATTTTCACCCGAGTAACCCGTCCTGATGGACTGAAGGTGTTAGCTCTAGACGAGGATGAACAAGGTTGTTTTGTCACTACCAATGTCATCTACAAAGAGGTTTCAATAATGTGTAAATATAATCGGTAATATTTATTTTTTTTAAAATGGAAAAATTGCAATATATCTAGACAAAAATATATCTTTCATACAAACGAATTATGATAGCAATTCATTCCTATAACTGAGTTGTTAGAGGACGAGCACATTTGCCTAATTTATGAAAATACTAAATAATGATAAATAAAATTTTCAAAGTTATAGCACTGCATGCGTACATCTAGACATTAGCTATTAATTTGAGTAATTATTTACACGGAGTCGGTTTTTTAGATTTTTGTGATCCTGTTTTGATAAATAAATAAAGTCATACGAAAAAAGTAATTTTAAAATCAATATTGTTATTTTTTAATAATAAATAAAAATAATAAAATAATAATAATAATAATAATAATAATAATAATAATAATAATAATAATAATAATAATAATAATAATCTAAAAACATAATAAGTCTCAATCGAGTATATCACTCATTTTTATCCATGTTTTTAATGCTAACCATTTTTTACATTGTGTTTTTAGAGTTCTACTATATAATTTCTTGGACAAAAATACCATTTACCATTATAACTTCCGTTATCTTTCCCATTACTTTTACCATGCACATGCATCCTCCATATCTTTTTTTATATTCTTTAATAATAAAAATATTTGTAAATATTATATATTCATTATATATTGGATTAATATAATAAAATAATCTTATTTCACTGTTTTTTTACCTCTTATTTCACTTAGATTTTAATTAGTAAAAATTTGTTAGTTATTTTAAAAATATAAATATTGGGCATATGTTTTTTACGCATTACACATAGAAAGGACTAGTAATAATAATAATAATAATGTGGTAAAAAGTTGTTGTGCGCAAAGAGAAAAGCAAAAGGATTTTTTTTTTTTTTTTATTATTTTTTTTAAGTTGGAACACCGGCAAGTTTTGAACCTTAGCTTCAACCCCCAAGAGATGAAACACTATATACATGCATTTCTATCCTTCTTCTATTGAGTCTTTTAAGATTAATTGTAATTTTTTATTAAATTTCTTGACTAACTAGGTAAAGTTTAAGTATTGGGTTCTCTAAAATTTGAGGCCCTGTGCTGTTGGGCAGCTTGAATAACCCAAAATCTAACCCTGCAGTTAGGGTCATCGCAAATTATGCCCTAGAAATGTGTTCACCGAGAATGGTGAACACAAGGTCAACGACGTCGTTTTTAGGCAAAAAAAAAAAAAAAAAAAAAAAAAAAAAAAAAAATATCGCGGATGTAGAGTTAACGGCGCGCGCGTTGATCAAATTATGAATTTTCTGTTATGTGATTATGAATGTAATGAAATTCATAATTCATAACAGAAAATTCATAACACATAACAGAAAATTCATTATCTCATAACAGAAAATTCATAATCGCATAACTGAAAATTCATAATCTTTAACGAAAATCATAATCTCATTATTCCAAAGTGAATGTGTGGCATGGTTCCAAAGTGAATGCAGGCATGGATTTATAATTTATGAATGTCCGTGATTTCGGACAGACAATTAATTAAGAAAAAAGAAAAAAAAAATAACGGTGTACTAACACCGTTGGAACCGTTCACCATGAATGATGAACACGGTTCCATGGTATAACGATTGTAGGGTCATAAAATGGATTTCACTAGTAGTGATCTTCGAGTAGCGAAGGTGGAATTAATTTCTCATAAATAAATGTAAAGCACCCAATCCCAGATTCCCAACCTAGTGTTTTTTATTTCTATATCCTCCACTCAGC
>VALG01014876.1:0-22880 GCA_009835305.1 Ipomoea purpurea | reverse complement strand
ATCACTTCCAGCATCAGATATTCTTGTGAAGTCTAAGTTTTGAGCTGCAGCGGCGTTATCAAACCCGTCACCGATGGGTGCAAAGAGGTCGTTGTCCTCAGCGAGGGAATTGCGGCAGATGAATTCCACGGCCTTCTGACAGAGCCATCAGTGTCTCGGTCCTCGCTTCTTCTAAGAGGTCTCCCGCTGTGCTCTCCCCTGGAAGGACAGGGGGATATCCTGTTTTAGCAGAAACAAACCAATTGGTGATAAGTAGGTGGACATTAACCATTTAACCACATCCCTCTTCCATCGTCGCAAAGTTTTGTCTCATTTTGTACCTATCATCCCCTGCTGATGATGATGCAGCACTACTGCCCCTAGAAGAAGCACGCGATGATGAGCCATGATGAGACCATACGTGAGTCGGGAGATTGGACAGAGGCCTCGCTGCTGGGCGGATGGATTGCTGCTTTCCTTTCGAGATGACATAAACCGAGCAAAAGTCCGGGGCAGTCTTGTTCACAATAGTTGGCACATCATGAGTCCAAAATTTCCTGCACAGCTAGCTTCTAATCAAAACCAAGAAAATGTTCAAGAAATGCAGTGGAATGGGGAGCATCTGATCGATCGACTAACCTGGATATCGCACTTCGCGATGATGCACCAAGAACAACGTTGGAAACGCGGTGCGTGTTGATGTACCTACAATGGCCTTGGCCACTTCAGTATCCTCAACAAAATCCTCCTTCATTATGATCTGCAGTACAGTTCAGAAAATTAACCCAAAAATGCACTTTAGACTTTGGTCAGGCCAGCTTAATGTTCCATCACTATTTATATTCATCAGTATTCCTACTTTATATTAGCTTCCAGTCCAAAATAATATGCATCACCTAATCAAAATCTAATCTAATGCAATAATGTAGTTGCATGAAAAACAAACATGATGAACAAATCTGGTTCTCATATAATTCAAGGCTGATTAAGGATAGTATTTTACAATCCGTTTCCATAATTATACAGCTACATCAAGTTATCTATTCACTAATTCTTCAAACTCAATAATACCACCAAAGACACAAAATTTCAAGCTACACATCATATGAGGTGAGATTTCCGGTGAGATTTCCTTTAGAGGGGTGACGAGGGAAACCTACAGTCACTACCGGAGGGTGTGCAGGAGGTAAATTCCACCTTGTGACCCTAGCCAGCAAAGGACCACCGGAGGTGTGCAGGAGGTAAATTCCACCTTGTGACCCTAGCCAGCAAAGGACCACAAAGAGGTAAACCAACCTAGTTGTCCAGAGCTGACCGGCTCAAATCAAAGAGGGTTGGAGATTTGAAATTCCACCTTGTGACCCTAGCCAGCAAAGGACCACAAAGAGGTAAACCAACCTAAGTTGTCCAGAGCTGACCGGCTCAAATCAAGAGGGTTGAGATTTGAACTCGTGACCTTGTGGTTACAATTTTGTATCTTTAGCCATATTGGATAAATCACCCTTGCGATCTTAGTCGAAAAAGGATCACAAGGAGGTAAACCAACCTAGGTTGTCCACAACTGACCGACTCAAATAAAAAAGGTTGTGTTTGAACCCATATTGGGTAAACTCCGCCTTGTGATCTTATCAGGTAAATGATCACAATGAGGTAAACCAACCTAAGTTGTCCATTCATACCTTTCCGGTTCAATTCAAGAGGACTGAGATTTAAACTCGTGATCTTACGGTTACACGTTTGTATCCTTGGATGGGTTACCCATATGAGGTGAGATTTGAATCTAAGAACTATTACCAAAACAAGTGACAAAATGTCAATTTGACCATGTGGGTGGTGGCAAGAGTATTGAAAATATGATGCATTGAAATCAAATGGAATCAAAGAAAAATGGCAATTATGAATTCATGTAAATTGCAGATCAATATTGTCATACTCCTCTGCGCGCAGAGTAAGCGCGAAATGTGTGAAAACGCAATGCCCATCATGATACTCATCCCACCATGAGCATCTGGACCGCCATTCTCTGCAAAAACATAAGAACCTTAAATAGATCAAATCGCAATTTTGACAATGAAAGATTCAAAAAAATTTCATAAAAATGTAAGAGGTATGTACGGTGATTTGGCGAGGCTTTGTGGCGGACGTGGAGAAGGATAACAAAGGGATTGCTAATGAGGAGATTATCAACCGTCCATTTCACGGCGGAGGCGCTGTTCTTGTCTTTATCCACAGCCACGACGGTGATGGGGCCGGTGGTGGCGCCGTCGGAGGAAATGGTGGCATGATGATGATGATCCATTTTTTGGATGATCTGATCTGCTAAAGGTTATGCCTAGCTCAGATCAACCAATACTCCGCCGTCACCACCGCCGCGTCTCCGCCCCAATCTCCCAAAGCTTTTTGGGAAAATGGGATCGGAGGAGAAAACCGAAAGGGAGAAGCAGATGTGAAGGGCCCTTTATTCAGATGGAATCTTAACTGAAATAACTAACGCATTTAATTTAATCCTTTTTTATTTTTATTTTTAAATTAATTACTTTCATTTTCTTAGCCTATTTTAATCCTTTTTTATTTTTATTTTTAAATTAATTACTTTCATTTTCTTAGACTATTTTATTTTATTTTATACAATGAGCACTATATTACAAAATTATAATTATAACTAGCAAATTAAATGTCCTTAAAATAGTTACCAAAAAAAATGTCCTTAAAATATTACGTTACTATATTTTACCCTAAGTTTTACTCAACTATTTCTTTTTTCATATTTATTAAATTGTTTGTTAGCTTAGTTGAAAGATATATTATAATAATGTAAAATGACCATGGGATGTGGATGAGATATCGTGAATTTCTTCCAGTTTAATCAAAAGTATCGAGTACTTTAAAACATATAAGAGAGTACGACTATTCTTTTACGTCTTCCTAGCACAAATAGGATTAGTCTTGGTGTGTAGGGTCATAATGTATCCTAATTGAAGAACCTATGGTTGGTAAAAAAAATGATGTAAAATGATAAAATTTTTGAAGGAGCAGATGCGGTCAATGTATGGCCATATCGCTATGCTCATTTTCAGAAAGATGAAATTGAGAAGCAGCTGGTACACAACATGCTGCAGACAAGGATAATACAACCAAACACTAGTCCATACTCTTCACCTGTATTGCTAGTAAAAAAGAAAGATGGTACGTGGCGTTTTTGCACCGACTATCGATCTCTAAACGTGATGACGATAAAGAACCATTTTCTCATTCCCACAATTGAAGACACTCTGGAAGAGATGCATGGGGCTACATATTTCACCCGTCTAGACCTTCGATCCGGGCATCATTAGGTTCGTATGTATATCAATGATATACCAAAAAGACTTTTCACACCCATAATGGCCATTATGAATACTTGGGCATGCCTTTGGACTCTTGTAATGCTCCATCGACTTTTCAGGCTCTCATGAACACTGTCTTCCGGTCATATCTCCGTAAGAGTATCTTGGTATTTTTTTTTATGACATTTTAATTATAGTCCCTCATGGGATGAACATCTACACCATGTTGAAATAGCATTTCAGCTCCTACGTGTCAATCAACTCTACTTGAAATTCTCTAAATGTGAATTTGGTCTGCACGAACTCCTTTACTTGGGGCATGTTGTTTCAGCCACCGGTGTCAAGGTTGATCCGTCCAAGATTCAAGCAATGCTGGACTGGCCAGTGTCTTCTTCTGTTACAGATTTGCGAGACTTCTTAGGCCTCACTAGGTATTACTGTAACACCCCTAATTTTTAAAGCATTTAAAGACTTATAAATAAAGTCAGACTACTAATAATAATCCAAACAGAGCATAGACTATCCACATGAGTCGGGGTGTTATGCCACACCTAGGTTTGAGAACCTAGATGCACATGTTAAATCTATCCAGTCAGGTGGAATCCATAAGTCAATAGTCAATTATCCATGGCACGCAGGCCAACTATTACCACTAGGACTAATTAGATTAAGACTACGAGTCCCTCTAGCGCGCTCCTCAGCTAATGGTCATCACCTGAAAAACATATCATAGCAACCGTCAGCGAATAATGCTGAGTAACCCACTTCCATGCGTTAAGTACAATAAATATAAATATTGAAAATCATTTTGAAACTGGAATACATATATAGCCTAAGCAACTCTAGCTTTTAAACCAAGACTCAAGATACAACAACAGATTTGACACTATAGAACAATCATAAAGACTAGCATGCAACCTAAGAACACAAGACAAGACATAATAGACAAGTAAGCTCATAAATAGTAAATAAAGGCAACAATGGGATTCAAAGACAATCAATTAGCAAGTAATTATCAAGCACACAATCCATCTTCAACATTATACCAAGTTCCAACCTTTTTACTCCTCTCCATCCTTATATCAGTTCCAACCTGTACCTCCAGGCCACCCTTATATCGTCTCACTTATTCCTCCAGAGCAACTACATGCCACACTCCGTAACCACCAACATGGTAGCACCAAAGTGTCATTCGCATTGTCCGTGCCTCTAGCACCAATACCAAGGGTCAACGCATATAGCTCTGACATGACACCGCGGCGCTTATACCCTGACCCAAGCCTTTAGCCAGCAAGTCTAAGGGGTGGTCCGTGCTTTTAGCATGATAACCGAACACTCGTTGTGCTTTCCGCCAACAATTCATTTCCACCAATCTCATCATCAGTCACATCGATCATTGCGCAATGACCACGATACCCATCATCATTCAATCAATCAACATATAATCAACAATAACAATCAAACATAATAACAACGATACGCACTACACATAAATCCTAGAATGGTACTCAAAACATCGTAGACTCATACACGTCAAACGGAGTACAACGGGACACAACGGGGCACGGGAAAACAACAAACGGGAAAAAACAACCCGCTACACCACGTCATTCCAGCGGTGGGCGGTGGGTGGTGGACCACCCACCGCGGCGTCCTTATTCCAGCGGGTGCTCGGCGGGCAGTCGACTGCCCGATTGGGCAGCGGGTAGGTGGTGGGGATTCGTCCCCCCACCTACCCCACTAGTACGAAGGTAGAATTTTCGGTTTGGGGTCCGTTCGTGGAACTCAAAACCATGTCCAGACACATTCCAACACGTAACAATAACATCACAGATTCAATAAACGAAGATTAAACCAAGAATCATTCAATTAAATTCCAACACGATTCCTAAACATGCCACGACTCCACATTGGTCACATAACGGTTCAGGAGCATCTTGAACCTCAAGAACATCAAGAAATCTATATGCAAAGCCCTACAGACAAGTCCTAGGCTAGACTCAACACCCGATCATGCATAAACCCACCCAAGAATACCAAAGAACATCACAACAACGAGATTCACGATATAAACCCTAGGGACAAGCTCTAGACATTAATTAAATACAAGATTACACACATAATCAATCACAACATCAAGATTACCAAGATTATCAAATAAACACAATATAAATCTTAGGCAAGACTCTATCAAGACTCAATCACAGAATCACCCATACAATTATCAAAGGAGCCAATAAATAAGATATAGCAAGGAAAATAGGTTTTGTAAGACATGAGTTACCTCTTAGCCCTAATCAATATCTTTGGCTACTAAGGTTCTTTTCTAAGATCCTCTTCCAATTGATCTTCCTAGGTTCGGTAGTGGGGAATTCATTTGCTAGGTTTCCTTGGGAAATGTCTCGCGTGATAGAATTAATCGTGGTAGGGTTTCTAAATGCTTTCTAATCCCACATATATAGATTCAAGAGTCCTAACTATAGGCTGAATAGTAAAGACATGTTTTCTCTATTCCTAACGGATTAAAGACTTGATTAAGGATAAGGGTCCATGATCCATTGTGGACCACACTAATAATTAATGGAAATTCTAGTCCAATTAAATCTTTTTTAATTATATATTAACGGAATTAATTTCATAATTAGTCCGGATTCGGAGGCCATAACACGGGGTGTTACAATTACCATAAATTTGTACGCAACTATGGGGCCATAGCTAAGCCGCTCACAGATCTTTTGAGGAAAGGTCGTTTTGTGTGGACGGATGTAGCTCTTGAAGCTTTTAATCGTTTGAAAGAAGCGATGGTCACCGTCCCTAGCTACTTTGGCGATGCCAGATTTTTCATATCCGTTTACTATTGAAACGGATGTATCCGGGTGTGGGATTGGCGTAGTTTTGTCTCAATGGGGTCATCCTATTGCCTTTATGAGTCAAGCTCTAGGTCGGTCCAAATTATCTTGGTTCATTTATGCTAGAGAAATGTTGGCGATTCTCACTGCCATACGCTTGTGGCGACCTTATTTGTTGGGACGAAAGTTCTATATCCTTACGGATCAAAAGAGTTTGAAATATTTGTTGGAGTAGCGCATTGGTATTTGGTACTCTTGAACAACATAATTGGGTGGCTAAACTCCTGATACGATTATGAAATATTGTATCGACCAGGAAAATCTAATCAAGCTGCGGTCGCGTTATCACGTTGCTCCCATCAGGTTGTTGATGATGGTCTTCACTTAGTTTCCCCAACTATTATGACCATATCTACAGCTCATGCTACTACTTGGGATCAACTTAAGCAAGAAGTTCAACATGATTCGTACTTGCAGAAACTGGTGGCGAAATCTTTGCATAGCCCGGATGGGCCATACTCTATGCGTAATGGATTGGTTTTATTTAAACACAGAATTGTAGTTCCACCTACATCTTCACTTATATCCCAACTTTTGCATGAGTTCCACTCCACACCCTCTGCCGGACATTCCGGAGTCCCCCGAACATACAAGCGCCTCTCTAGAGTGTTTTATTCGCCATCAATGTTCCGAACGGTAGAATCCTTTGTAGCAACTTGTGATGGATGTCAATTGGCTAAGACATCATCCCTATCCCCTGCGAGACTACTACAACCTTTACCCATTCCAGAACTTGTTTGGGACGATGTCACTATGGATTTCATCGATGGTTTGCCCCCGTCCAATGGCAAGACCTCTATCTTGATCATGGTTGATCGGTTGAGTAAGTATGCACATTTTTTGGGGCTTGCTCATCCGTATACTGCCAAGTCAGTTGCATTGGTGTTTGTGGAGGGTGTTGTCAAGCTACGTGGAATTCCAAAATCTATTGTTTCTAATCATGATCCAATATTCACCAGTAACTTCTGGAAGGCATTATTCAAGTCATTTGGCACGTCTCTTAAGATGTCTACCGCCAATCATCCCCAATGGCCAAACAGAGATTGTGAACCGGTGTTTGGAGCAATATATTTCGTTGTTTTACTCACCGTCGGTATCCTCACCAATGGGTTCGTTTTTTTGCCCGTGGGCGGAAGTTCTGGTAACAACTCGTTCTTATCCTAGCTCCACAAGGTATGCACACCTTTCTACATTCTATATGGTCTCCCCACCTCCTTTCGTGCCTGTTACTTTGTGGGTTCAAAACTTCTACCCGTAAGTTGAAGTGGATCTAACTTCATATTCGTCTCTTTCGTTCCAGATAACCCAATTCGTGTCTCGCTATCCACATAACCAATTACAAATCTGGAAAAGCTCTTATTGCTATGTTCGCACAAGCACATGGCGGATGTAATGAAGTGAAGGGCCCACGACAAGTGCACAGAAGCGTCTGAAATAATCGACATCGTTTACCAAGCAGAGTTTCAGCCGAAATTTCCCATTCTTCATCGCACATCCCATTACAATCCGAAAAAATGACTTTAAATCTTATTATGACCGGTACCCTGCGGATACATCGGTTCTGTCCGACAGGATTCACAGTCCTGAGTACCAGAAGGTGGGTATTCTCACTCGATGTTAGCCTCTTTTAAATTTTGTACTTTAATTTTCTTCTTGTTACAGCCAGTTATTCCTCGTTTAATTTCTTCCCCTGCGTAGATCTTACTTGTTTTGCCTAATATCCAGAAATCACTTGGGAATTGGGGTTATTCTTGGTTGGCCGAGGTAGTTGAGTTTGGAGGCTAGGGAGGCGTGGGTTTTGTCGGACTTTTTGTCTGGATCGTGAGAGTTTCTTATTAGCTATAAATTATTTGCTCTGATTGCTTCAATTTTTTTAGTTGTCCCCATGGGTTCTTTATTTTCTGATATGATTGGTTTTTCATATCTCAGGAGGAATGTTTGACTTATTGGTAATTTTTTGACACAAAAGCCTATCCATTTTTTTCTTGGGTTCAATTATAATTTTTCGAAGAAATTGCTTTAGCAATGGGCTCCCATATTCCGTCTAACCTGGCCTGTTTCTTACATAAAAAATCCTTTCGTCTTCAACTTTTCTGCATCTTTCCCCACTGGTCATCAATAAAGAGGATCCCTGTTCGTTCGCGCTGCTACGGGTCCCGACCCAGGATGTACTCTTTTGCGATTCTCTAAGGTTGCCAATAGCCCAGAATTTCTCTTCTATAATGGCGTTCATGTGGGGGGTTGTGATTTTCGTTAATACTTCGTAATGATCTTTTGGTTTTTTTCTAATTGTTTCCTTGGATAGCACCCTTCGCACTTGTTCCTGTTTTAGAAATTTCTCGATTGCGAAATGTATCGAAACCTTTTTTGTGGTATTAAATGATTGGTCAATAGAGAAAAAAATGATCAATGGAGCGTATAGCTATGTATATTTTAACCAAGAATTGGATTTCATATTCGAATATTACTACGGGATTCCTAGCATTTTCTGTATAAAAGTTGGGTTTTTTATTTATTAATATGGGCCTAGCAAAAGAAAATTGGTGATGGAATTAAGTGGGAAAAACGTTAAGTAACATCCAAATGGGGGGTAGATCCCCCACCATTTACCGCAAATCGGCAAAATTCCGTAGAATGTTAATGCCTTTCTTACATTTTTGAATTATATTTATTTCGGGCCGTGGTCTACAAGTAGTGTAGCGATGCGGACCAAATAAAAAAATAAAGACATTGTTTAGTGAGTTTCTTTCCGTATATTTTTCACATTCTAGAAACCCAAAAATAAAAAAAGGTCTACTCCTTAACTCAAGTTCCCAGTGAAGACGAAGCAATATTTCATTGATCCCGCCTTTCTTATTTCATTTATATTTTTATATTTTCTTAATTCTTTGAATTCATTACTTCAATTAGTAATTATGACATAAACTGAAATGTAAATTCTTGGAGTAGATCCTACTTCCCCCTCCAAATGATCAATCCGTACCTCTTAATAAAGAAAGTTGTTGAAGAAGCATGTGTTTGGATTTTGTAATTTAGGTTTAAGTTTTGGATGTGAAGTGGCATGAAGAGATAGCTACCGGACTGTGTTGGAATGTCGTAAGGGATTTACTTTGTCCTATAGATTTGTTCGCATTCGTCTTTTAGTCCCGACTTTACCGTCGACGGTTAGGCCAGCGACGCCCGTTCACCTTTTAAAAAAAAAATAAGCCTCTATGCGTTATCCGAGATTAGCCATTTTCTTTGGTTGTTTATCCATGTTTTCGGTTTGAACTTAACTGTGTCCTCTTAAGCCAGTTTTTTGGCCATCCGTGAAATTTGTGGCTTACTTGATTACATAATTTTCTTTTTTCCAAAAGAGGGGAAATTTAAATGATGTTGGTTCCCACCACTTTGCCTACACCTATCAAAACAACGGAGTGATAAGCAGACTCTGTGGTGTGTTAGGCGAAGGGTAAAACACCAAAACTAATTTAAAATTCCCTTATTTATTATTGTTGATTGTTTATCAGATTTATTTTAAATCGACCAAATTTTAGAAATTCAAATAATCGGGACAAGTGTCGTTGGCGTGTGTGAGAGTGTGGTGTGTGGTTGGAGTAGGTGGTGAACTACATCCCATATTTTTTCTGTTCCAGCTTCAGCTGGGTGGGGGTGAACTCTTTTCCAAGGCGACATGGGTTTGCATGGTCCAGTGGGTTGGCGATCTTTCTTGCTCAATTTTGGTATTCCATCTATAATTAAATGTATCTTGGGCTGTATGAACTATGTATACTAATTATAAACAAGTTATACATTGGTGTACTGATATCTGTAAATCAATAAATTTTTAATAACGATCAATAATCTACATCATTCAGCAGGGGTAGATTTTAGCCATATAGAGTCCAGTGCTTCTAGATTGATGCCATTTGCTTTAAGGAGTTTATTCTATAAAGATGTTTCGCTAATATTTTTATAAGATCTTGTGTTCAGCGGAAAATAGACTTTTATCTAATACCACATCGATTTGTGGCTTACTTGTGGCCGGTACATTCGAGGTTTGCTGAGTATAGCCCATTTGATACCGGGGTTCGTTTACTTCCGAGGAAAATCAAGATGAAATGGGTTGCGTTCCAAGATTTTGACTTCTGCCGCATTTTGGTTGGTGCGAGCGGGTGGGAAAATTTGGGTCCTCTCTTTTTTCATTTTCTCCGATGTACTAAAAGATAATTTTCCTCATAAGTCAAGGGCAAATTCCACTTTTTTCATTAGTTTGTGTCCCAAAAATTCTTTCACTTTTTTATATATGAATTTTCATGCCGTGTCGCCAACTAGCTTGGATCGCGGTTATATGATTATAGAGTTCTCATATTAAACCTTTCTGATATAGGGCAAGTAAAATAAGCCTAGAAGTGTTTTTTAGCCCTCTCCAACTATCTCCGATGGTTCTCCAAAATGGGGTGACGGTGTGTCAGGTGAATTTGATTCATTTACCACTTTGTGTCTTATCTGTTGCCCAAGACACGTGGATTTGTTGAGCGGAAAGAGAAACCCGCATCCAATTCGGCAGCTGTTGAGAATCTAATTGGATTTATTAACCTTTACCTTCTAGGTAGTGAGGAGTCCGTCCGCAGTACGATCATAATTTAATGGAAAAGATAAATAATCTACTGGATTTAAATGCATATTTCGGGGCAAGCTGGTGTGTGATTCCGATTAAGCTTCCTTCCTATGAATCTGGAAGTGCTCTTGGGCCTCAGATATTTAACATCTTAGAGAATTATGAGTTCAGCCAGTAAATACCGCAGAAATGCTAAAGAAAAGAGTTTCTGTTTGAGGGGGGTGCATTTTTTCGGAATCAAGGTGGTCACGAGCAAATCCTCCGAGTCCTTGGTGCATTTGGCGTCATAAATTTTCTGATGAGCATCTTTGGGATGTGGGCGACGGGGTGAAGTTTTGACCTTGGTGGTCTCGGTAGATCCATAGCTGTGATTTCAGCGTGGTAGTACCCAAGGAGCGCGCTGGCGAGCGCACCGTTGTAAATTATGTGTGTTGGGGTTTCATGTGCGAGTTGGCATGGTTGGAATTGTGGAGATTAGAGCTATTAGTACCTTGACTATGAAATTAGAATGGCGTAATTTTGTTTAAATGAGATGATCATTATGAGCACACCGTCCAAATTCCTTTTCTGATGGAATGCCACCGAAGATCCTTCTAAAGGTCGATGGTTGGGACTGGTCAAAGGGGCATTTCCTGTAACGTTGGTGTATCCAAGTGGTGTGTTTCCATTAGCATATCTTGCTCTGCTAAACTCCAAATGTATCCCAATTCGTTTTTGCCGATGCACCCATATATCTCGCATTATTTGGCGTCTATCTCTATCTAATGTGGGTGGCAAGCTTCTACTTATAGTTTGTTCGCTTAGGTGGAGACTCAGCGATGAGGAGTCTGCTCATATAGACCGTATAGTATACTGCCTATCTTGTGGAGGTCACCTGCGGGAGCTCCTGTTTGCGGTATGATAGTTTTTTCTTTGTGACTGTTTACTGTTTCATTGCATTTTTTTTATTTTTATGTCTATTTTGTTTCATTGTTTTAAAATGCTTGTGATGACCTTGTAGTTATGCCTTTTCATTAGAGCGTGATAATCTTGTCACCACGGCTGTGCCTTCATTATGGTGGCATCTGATATGTTTTTTGCTAGGAGTCTGCGGAGGATAAAGTGTCTGGTGGCTTTTGTCGTGAAGTAGTAAGGAGCACATGTTTTGTGTACTTGCACTAGCGAATTGTTGGTGTTACAATTTGAGTTGGGCCTAAGGTAGTACTGCAAAGGACTTCTTGCTCCTGCTTTCGTTCTGTTTTCGACACTATCATAATTTAATTTCTTTTATTATCTTGTCTTCCCCTTTATATTTTCCTGGAGGTAATTAGCCACTGGGCATGATTGATTAGGTGTATATGATCTTTTTATCTCTATATTCAGGTTCTAAAGAATGCCCATCAGGTGAATTTATCCCGCTGTTTGTTTACTGGTTCATATTGGCAATACCTGTTGCGGATCAGAAAAGATTGTGCTGTTGATCCTTGGTTTTATCAATCTGCGTTTTTCGTAAGCATGTCTTGTTTCATTAGTTCTTGTTGTTTTTCTAGACGTTCCTACAAAAGGTGCTATTCGATAATGTCTATCTTAATGTGTGGTTTGGAGCGGCTGTGCCTACTCGTTCCTTTTGTGGCTAAACGTCCTTAGAGTCTGAATAGTCTTCAAATATTCTGTACCTAGCGATGATTCTTCAGATTCGCTCAAAGGGTGTATTAGGTTGGACTGGCTAAGAAGTTTTGTCATGCGTGTGAATGGAACCAGTAATTGTCTAATAACCAGTGATCTTTGCGTGAACATGGATGTTATTCGGGCAATTTCTGAAGGGATGGGCTTGATGTATGCTGTCTTATTAAACTATATAACTCAGGATTTTGCGGTGGGGGGTGGCGGTATGGGTACAATGGTGGCTGATGTGGTTTAACAATATTGCGGCGAGTATATGGTTTCTAAGCCGAGTGTGTTAATGTTATGGATTCGGTAAGCTTTTGGTGTTCCTCGTTGTATATTTTTGAGTTGCGTAAGTTTTTGTTTACATTTCTGTTGTGGGTATCATAATTTGGTGTTGTTCCCTTGCAGGATTTGGGAATGTGTGCGATGAACAAGCTGGTTTGGGGGCCTCAGTGAAGGAGTCTAGTTTGGCTGAGCCTGTGACGCCCCGTAAATCCAAACTCTAGTCAAGGATTAATTAGATAATTAATCCTAGTTTATGGTAATTTATTCCTAAAATCCTGAAAATTCAATAGTCGGAGGACTAGAATTGGACTAGTCAACCAAGGTCAAATAGTTGTACTTATGCCTAATGAGTTGTTCCCTTGTCTCCTTATTCTTCCAACTTTAGTAAGGGCAAAGGGGTCTTTCTACCTAAAGTTTGTGCTCCAAGCTAACTTAGCATCATCATTTCATTTCATCCACAACCACTCTAAACACAAAAACCTCTACTTCTCTCTAAGAATTTGGTAGCTTCTTCTCCAAGCAAATTTGGGGCATCCTAAATCCTACAAGTTAGCTTCCAAGATTCATACTTTCTAATCTTGAGCATAGGGGAGGGTAAGATCTTCATCTCTTGGTGTTTTTAGTATTCCTTTTAGATGTCTTTTTTCTAAAAAATAGAATGTTGTTGTCTTTTGGTTGTGTTTATGAAGTTGGTTTGAAGAAGAGCTTTAGGAGAAGCTATTAAGGGAGAAAAGTGAAGTGTTAGGCTACAACGGTAACCAATGCTTTACAAATCTATTTTCTTACTTATATGATGTTGGCTTCTACTTGTGGTTTTTGTGATGAAATGTGAGATTTGATGCATTGTCTTGTGGTAATGCATGTTTAGAGCTTGTTATTACGGTTCTTGTATGCCATTGCTTGGATATTTCTTGGGTTCAAGTCATATTGTTGTAATGTGTGAGATTTTGGGTGTTTTGGACTTATTAGACTTGTAGTTGAAAATCCCCGAAGGGATTATTTTGAGGTAACAGAGTGTACTCGCGGCAGAACGACGGGCAGAGCTCTACCCGCCGCCACCCACGGGGTACATTGTGGTTGTGTGGGCTCGTACCCGCGGCGGAACCACGGTGGAGGTCCACCCGTGGCCCACCCGCGGGGTACACTGTTGATGTTGGTCGGGGATTTTTCCCCATGATTCTTTTGACTCGGTATTGATGTTTGACCTCCTGATGTTGTTTTAATGGGCTATTTGAGTGTCTTCTTGATGTTTCGTATGTCTAGGAACGGTATGTTAGGATTCCATGTAGGATTGGTGTCTTGGATCGTGCTAAGTGCCCAATTTTGTGATTCGTTGGACTATGGTGAGTCTTGTATGTTCTATGGACACTACTTTTGTTTACCCGTTTGATAAGCATGCTAGTTTGATGTTGAAATGCTAGTGTGTGCGTTGTTCTTTCCTATTGAGAATTGGCAACTTGTGTTGACCATCGTTGGTGTCGGATTTAAATCCTTTCTTGTTGAGTATGGTTTCATATCTTTGTGTGATCCATTGATTGATTCTTGTGATTGAAAACGTATGTAATTGTTGTACCTTGACTGCACGATTTTTGTTATGGGGCCTTATCTTCAAGGTATGATGTGGTCCTTGTGTGCCATGATCAAATTGGTGTGTGACCTGAGCGTAGCTCATATGTAGGTGGTTGTGTGAATGAAATGAATAAGTACCTTCGTGTACTCATATGTAGGTGGTTTTAGAGGTTGTAGGTGGGGAAACGACGGTTCCCGGAGCATATGTTTGGACTCAAAAGGTACAGGGGTTACTCAGACGTAATGGTTGGAAATGAAATAAGGCCGGCGGTAGCCATAAGGTTGGAACAGGGCATAAGGTTGGAACTGTGTTCTTGTGACATGTAGTTGTCACGGTGGCATGTTAGTTGCCAATGTGTGAATTTCTAATCTTTGCTAATGAGCATGTCTTGATGTATTATACTTTGTGATCAGTAGAATACATCTTGAGTTGTATGTTTGTTGTTGGTATTCTTGTCTTGTTGTTGCCATGGATATTGATTTCCCTTTTTCCTTTGAGAGTGAAAACAAGTCTTTGAAGTTGACTTCTCTCTATGACTTTTAAAATGATATATACTGCTATTCCGTTTCGAAAATGGTTTTCATTTATACTATCTATTATATGCTATATAACGCGTATTGATGGGTTACCAATGTTCGCTGACCGTGTCATCCCCTTTCTTTATGTTGTTTACAGGTTTTGAGTAGCTTTTGGAGAGCGCGCTAGCTGTTTTTTTAGATAGTGTAGCTCCCTATGACTGTTTTTGTTAGACTTTTGGCCTGTGAGCCATGGTTTTGTATAAGCTTGACTTGGATATGTGTTTAGACTTAGCCTGTGCACCTATAGATGTATAGGTGGTGGCATAACATCTCCTTACTTAATTAAGTTGCTTCATCTTTGTCTTATCTTAATGTGTAGTCTTTATCCTTTTCTTAAGCTTTAATTGGTTTTTAAAATTGTGAAAATCGGGCGTGTTACAGTTGGTATCAGAGCCTAGGTTTGAGCTAGGATGTTAGAGTCTGTACTTTTAAGAAGTTAAGTGTGGTTTGAGACCCTAAGATGACCTTAAGTATCTAAGTTTTTAGGACTTAGGACTGCTAGGACGCGTGGTGAGCTGTGTGTCGTTTACCGTTTGTTCTGTTTGCTTTGCTGTTTTTGCTTAGCTATAGCGTTCCTGTAGTTAGCTCCAGGTAAGGGTGTCTTTTTGTTTGTGCCTACCGTAACCGTGTTGTTGTTGTAGAAGTATCTCCATGGCTCCGCCTCGTCAACGCACCCGTACACCCGAGACACCAAAGAACGAGCAGCTGGCTCAGAACTTGCAGCATCTCACGCAGACCATACAAACCTTGAGTGAAGCCCTTCTGCACAACAATCATCCTGCACCGCCGTCGCAGCCTGTCGGGCATCAGGATGTGGGATGTCTAGTCTCCAGCCATAGACCAGCGGTGTTCGCCGGAGAGGAGGATCCAGTTATACCCGAGGAGTGGATCCGAACCCTCGACAAGATCTTCTCCATTGTAGAGTGCCTTGAGGAGCGGCGAGTGGAGCTGGCATCTTTCTACTTCAGTCATGAAGCTGATCTCTGGTGGGTGCACGAGGGACCCGCTTGTCAAGAGGAGCCCGACTTCGACTGGACAGCCTTAAAGGACCGGATGAGAGCGGTTTTATCCATCACATGTCCGAGCTGCTATGTACGAGGAGTTTCTACATCTCCAGCAGGGATCATCGTCTGTGGTGGAGTACCACAAGCGCTTCTTGGAGCTTGCCCGTTTCGCAAGGATGCTAGTCCCCAGCGAGCTTGCGAAGGTGGAGAAATTTCGTGACTGGGATCAACTATGAGGCTCGAAAGGCGTTGACCGTAAGCAAGCCGAGAACCTTGAAGGAGGCTTATCTGAGCGCTGCTGACCTGTACCGGGTACAACAGTTGCAGTGAGGGTCGTTTGAGCTCGCTAAGAAGAGGAATGAAGGGGTGGATCCCACAGTTTCAAAGAGCTGAGACAAGACTTCCGAGCCAGAACCGCACCTTCCCCACCTCAAGGATCAACCCGAGTAGAGACTGGAGATCAAGCTAAGACGTTTGCATGCAGAAATGTGGAAATGAGCATGTGGGAAGGGATTGCCTAGGGAATGCGTTGCGGTGCTACAAGTGCGGGGAAAGAGGACACAAGGTCTTCGAATGCCGACCCTAATCTAATTAAAGAGCGTTGCCACCTAACTCGGGATCCTGTGGAACTTCGGGAGGGAGTTCAAGCCAAGGTGAAGCTGGAGCAAGGCCTTCGGGTCGAGTGTTTGTGATGGGTCGGTCCCAAGCTGAATCGGAGGGTTGGTTGAAGAAGAGACGGTAGGTAACCCTTTTCTAAGCCTATCTTTATCTTGATAGTGTGTCTTTCCTTTGTTGCCTTATTTCCTTGTATGTGATCCTTTTTGGTTTTCAAGTGAGTTTCTTTTCCATGAAAGTTATTTTATTGTTGAGTGGTTCTTGTTGGTGTTATTTCCAAAACTTTGCATATATCTCTTTTAATCAACCTCTTTCTTTTGGGTCATCTAAGTTTAATTAGTTACCCTTCGAATTTATAATAGACTAAGTCATAGAAATCCTTTCATTTGTAGCCTAAAATACCAAGAAAGATTTAATTTATAACAACCTAGTTTTGAACCTAGGTGTACAAGTTACTAACCCAACCTTTGACCACTCGAACCAAATTACACTTCTTAAACCTTTACCATCTTAATTCCATTTAATCAATATTTTCATTTTGCCCAAAAATCCCAAAATTAAAACATTCTTTCTCCCCATTTTTCCAATTCTCCAAACCCTTCTCTTTTCTCTTCCACCCGCGAGCCACCCGAGACCACCCTACTCGCCGATTTCTTCTTCCGTCGCAGTCGGAATGCCGTACGCTGCTGTCGCCCGAACGCCGGACGCTTTGATCGTGCTAGCCCAGCCGAAAGCAAGCCGAGAGGAGGGAGAGAAGGAAGAGAAGAAGAAGTAGGTAAATTTTTGGGGGTCTACTTTGGTTTTGGTCATTCCAGAATCATGCCAGAAGGACTAAACATGATGAGAAAGTGATGGGTGGATGCCACTACCTGTGTTTGGAAAGGTAAAAACCTTTTGATCTGATTCTTTTCAACCATTGTTGGAAATGTTGATTATCAAGGACTGTTGATGGGTTTCTCGCCATCTCGGTACGAAGACTTAACCCAAGTTTGGTGAAAGAGTTTCTAACGTCCACGACTGAGAATAGGGTGGAAGTTGGGAGGTTACCTCTAAAGTGAAGCGTGTGAAGGTTGTTTTTGATTGAGGAAAAGCTAGCAGTCAGCTTTTGAGTTTGACACTAACGGGATCCTCGCAGTATAGATGGGACGCTCCCTGGATGGACGGACAACATGGGGTTTATCGAGACTACTTGAGATTATCTCTTGGGACAGACTAGTGTTTTACCCAGGCCACGAGCCAGAAAGAAATGGTTTCTGCTGAACAAAGATCTTAGTTATCGCTTGTTTCTGGAATTGTTATGCTGCCTAATAACAACATGAGTTGTCTGTTGGGAAGATTGGAGTGCAACGATTTGCCTTTTTGCTTAAAAAAAAATGTGAAGTTCAACTTGGCAAGCTTTAATGTTGCATCATATGGTTTTTTATGCCGAGATCATAACCGCAAGAGTACTAGCCGTATGGGTATGGATTTTGAAGATTTGATTTTCACCAAGAAAGGACTAGATGTGGACAACTGATGTACTAAGCCAGTGGGTAAGATGGTGTTGGATGCCACTAACGCTCCGTAGCTGCAACTTGTTTCCGATTGATGACAGAAAGTATGTCAACACTTGAGAAAGTAGCCAGAAAAACCCCGCTGAGAGGAGTTGCTGTATGCATAAGTTTAGTCATGTTGGGAAGCTTGAATTCACGTCCAGAGCTTGGAGAAGAAGGGAATGACGACGATGCGAGTGAAAAGAGAAGTGGAGAAGAAGCCGAAGGAGCTAAGAGAGCCTCCGAAAGTGAAGAAAAACCTAAGAAGGAAGGAACTAGAACCAAAAGGAGCACGCCGCCATGACCACGAGGAGACGTGTGGTCACTCCTATCTTCGCCAGCAGACAGAATTAGAGAGGCTTTGCATAATGAAGACGCAGTTTCCGGTCAACATAGAAGTTGGACCAGTTAGAGGCCGGTTCTATGCGAGGTGGAGCGATGAGTTGAGACCGAAGAAATACTATAAGGGAGCCTGAGAGCGAGTCCTTTCTATTCGGAGGTTGGTGGTAAAGCTCGTCTCCCTCCTCGTTTGTTGTTACATTTTGTTGTTGCCAATTGTTTGGTTGTGTTTGTTGTTTGCCCGTGGTTTATCTTTCTTGCTTGTTAGTTGTTGTTGGAGTAGTTAGTATTAGTTGGTTGTTTTTACTTAGAATCTAGCTGTTGAGAGTGTTGTTAGAAGCTTTTTTGGTTGCCGTTGGATTTAGTGTTGTTGTGCTCAAGGGAATTTTCCATTGGTGATCGTCTATATAATCTCTTGATCTTCGACTTCTTGGCAATTTTGCCACCTTTTTGAATTCTTGAAGTTTGGTCAAAAGATGCTCTTGCTTCCTTTGTCACATTATTGATTCATGTTGCCCATTTAGTTTGAAACTCGTCGTGCCCAAGCTTTCCGGGGACGAAGCTTCTTGTTAGGGGGGAGGATGTACACCCCCGTAAATCACAAACTCTAGTCAAGGATTAATTAGATAATTAATCATAGTTTTTATTGGTAATTTATCCTAAAATCTAAAAATTCAATAGTCAGAGGAAATTGGACTATGTCACAAGGTTAAAGAGTTGTACCTTATGCCTAATGAGTTTGTCTCCCTTGTCTCCTTATTCCTTCAAACTTTAGTAAGGCAAAGGTGTTCTTTCCTACCTATAGTTTGGTGCCTCCAGCTAACCTAGCATCATCCTTTCATTTATCCACCCACACTTCTAAACACAAAACCTCTACTTCTCTCTAAGAATTTGGTAGCTTTTCTCCCAAGCCAAATTCTGGGCATCCTAAATCCTAACAATTTGGCTTCCAGGATTCATATTTCCTAATCTTGACCATAGGGGAGGGTAAGATCCTTGATCCTTGGTGTTTTAGATCCTTTTAGATGTCTTTTTCTAAAAATAGATCTTTGTTGTCTTTGGTGTGTTATGAAGTTGGTGTTGAAAAGAGCTTTAGGAGAAGCTTTTAAGGGTGAGAAAATGAAGTGTTAGGCTAAAAGATAACCCATGATTTTACAATCTATTTTCTTATTGGTATGATGATTTCTGCTTCTACTTTGTGGTTTGTTGTGGAATGAATGTGAGATTTGATGCATTGTCTTTGTGGGTAATGCATGTTTTAGGCTTGTTATAGGGTTCTTGTTGCCATTGTTTGGTTATTTCATGGGTTCAAGTCATATTGTTGTATTGTGGTGAGTTTTGGGTGTTTTGGACTTGAATTTTGAACTTGTTGTTCTGAAAATCCTCGAAGGATTAATTTTGAGGTACAGACCTGTGTTAAGATATATTGTAAACTTTGGAATGAAGCCGAATGTAATTTTGAAAAATCAGGTAGTCCCCCAATTTTATTCGATTTGATCAAGTCCTGGTCCTACGGAGTATTGTGGCACCGTATATCATGCAAAACCCATGGTACACAGTCTGGGAAAATCATATTTTTGATTTTCATGTTAACGGGATTATAGCTTAACAACAATTATGTTGCGGAGAAGTCATTAAGAACCCATGCTAGAGGAGTTGGAAGAAACGTTGTGTGAGCTATGCCTAAGTATCCTTTAGTTTGAAGCTCTCAAGTGAAGCATTTTTAAAGCTTGCTTTGGAGATAGCTTGGACGTATGAAGAGACTAACTTCCACGTATTGAGACTAGCCTGGACCGTATGAGAGACTAACTCCACCGTATTGGAGACTAGCCTGCCACGTATAAAACCCCCGTATGGAGACTAGCTTGGAGACTAGCTAAAGGCAAATGCACAAGTCCACAGAAGCCATGCACCATATGAGAAACATACCAAGTATGGTGGACCAAGCTGAAATTCGAAACAGAGCATCTTCAACCATGAACACATGTAGTTTTTACAAAGGTTCCAGTATATAATATTATCTGAGAGAAAATATCTGATATATTTTCATCTGAACATCAAGTTTTTACGGTGGAACCGGAGACGCTCGAAGAAGGCTGATTTGCGGAGAAATTATTTTAATACTCAAGCAAGAAATCAGCAGAACAAAATATTGTGATCAACTTGACATGTCAGAGCATTTATGAAGGAGAAGAAAATAAAAGCAGCGCGCGAACTTATCAAATTTTGGAGGCTAACAAAATTCAAGACACCCAGCAACGGACAATTTATTCAAATCATCTGAAACAAAGGAGAAATGACATCTACCTACAATTGCAGGTCAAGTTGACAATATTATCTGATCAACTACAATTCAAAATGGACGATCGAGATCGAAAGTTGATCACCGGCCAAATAGCTTTCTTTGGTATAAATTGCCAAGCAGACTTGAAAGACAAAAACTTGAATCACGAAAAGAGCAGTATACAAACTCAAAGAATATCCAATCAATCATCAAGTATATATTGAGCTATACACGATAGAATTCAGTCGAGTGAGAGAAATCTTTGTGTTGTAAATCTTCTACTGAGTGTAAAAAAGGGGTGAGTAACTGAAGAGTGAAAAACCCAGGTTGGAGTGTAGCTTTGTGCGTAACACTCGGTGTAAAGGGTAAGTAACAAGAAGGAGCTTGTGAAAACCCTATGAGAGCGTAGCTTTGTGCGACAGTTCTGTGGTGTAGGAAGTACAGCTTGGTGCGAAGTAATCGGGGAGCGGAGTAACAAAGGAGCTTGGAAAAACCTTGGAGGATGTAGCTTTGTCGAAGCACTCGGAAAACGTGTCGTTGGGCAACTTATTCACTATTGTATCTTGGGTGATCGAAGAATAGTGAATTCTCCCTTGAAGTGAAGGAGAAGAGTGGACTAGGAGGATTACACCACCTCTGAACCACTAAAAACTCTCTCTCTATATTTACTTAACTGCTCATATATTTTTTGCATGCTTATTCTAACTGCGAACTAACCCGATTACGATTATCGCGTATCTTTATCTGTCTGGGTTTGATAGTTCCCACGTTTGCATGCGAGCCAAACTTTGCGTACATTATCTTAAACATCATTAAAGTGGTTTCTTAATGTATTGCTGATGTTTAGAATCTCTCTTTGGCACCACACTATTAAGCATAAACTATACCCGCTACTTATCCGCTGCACACTCTAAGTGTTTATCCTTGTTGATGCTTGTTACTTAGAAGTTTGAAATAATTGGAAGTGCTTATTTGCTTGTTGTTTGCGAAGATTGAAAGTTAGAGAAGTCTAATTTCAACCCCCCCCCCCCACCTCTAGACTTCTCGCCACCCATTCGGGACCAACAGTGGTACAGAGCGGTTGTCTATTTGAGTCATTTTTTGACTGCTAAGATCTCGAACTCTCAGATGAAGAGAGATAATGGTTCTTGCTCAAATTTTTGATTTTATGACTTGTAATTTGAATGATTGGCAAAATACGTATTGCAGGTGCACTTATCTTGCTTTAAATGATGAATATGTGGGGAAGTTCATCACAATGGATCTATTGAGATCATGGAAGTTAACACCGCCGCCACAACTAAATCCAGAAGCTCCAAGATACATTCCAAAAACCAAAAAATGGATGGCAAGGGGGACGGATAGAGGACTGAAATAACTTTGGACCAATATTGCCCAAGGTATTTTGTTCAAGCGGTTGATGACAACATATTCCCAAAGATTTAGAAAGTGCACTACAGCAAGCAAATATGGGATACGCTCATAAACATCGGTGAAGGCGAACGAACAAGAAAAAGACAACAAGCCACCAATCGCCATGAAAAGTTCGAAGATTGCAAAATGCTTTTCTATAACGAAAGTATTACCGACATGGAAGCCCTTAGTCAAGATTTCCTTGGTGAAATAAGTGATCCTGGCAACAACCATCTCCGAAGGAAAGTATCACTTAAAGTCTTGCGTGGACTACCTTCTAAACTGGGATAGTTGAAAGTAACAGCGATGCGAGATCATAGAGATTAAGGCGGTATCTTACAGATAAACCTCTTTAGTGGAATCTCAAGGCGTATGAGTTTTCGAGATGAAACACGAATAAAGAAGAACGCCCGATGAAACGACATCCGCATTGGTGGCCGTCACCGTCTACAATTCAAGGTCAGTAGGAAATAATGATTTTTTAACTGATGAAACAATTCCCATTTTTGTTAGGAATTCAAAAAATTCATGCGGACGAACAATCAACGAAATTCACACAAGGGAAGGCTCATTTAGAACGATCGAGGAAAGACCGGATCGAAGATAACACAAATGTGTGTTACATTGTAGACAAGCCTGGACATTTATGGCAAGAATGTCACACGCCCAAGTAAGCAAAAAATTCGAATGCTACTAACCCTTCACAGGAAGATACCAAGTTTGAAAAAAGAGATTCAAGAAGGACAAACGAAAGGCGTTGATAAGTGATCCGCTAGAAGCAAGTGAATCTGAAGATTCA
>VALG01014874.1:0-14869 GCA_009835305.1 Ipomoea purpurea | reverse complement strand
CACCCACCCGCCCCCCCACCCTATTTCTACTCCCAAGTCTTACTGACACTCCCTACCTTGGCCCATCGGCCAGGCCACCGCGGGCGCCCGCGGCGCCACCTGGCTAAGGTTGAAGGGGGCCCGGCCCTCCCCGCGGTGCGACCGACCCGCATCCACCTTCAACCCCACGCCGCGTATTTCCCTGCCGGCCTTGTGCAGTTAATCTACATCTTCGCAGTTTCGCGGCCCGGATAGAGGTACACAGCGACCGGAACTTTCTTCGCGCCTCCCGCAGTCCCCGGCGCCCAAATCCTTACAGGCAGAGTACATAATGTAACTTTTCCGAAAATACACACCCAGCCCCGCTGACCGCTCCATAGAATCTATACCCCAAGCCCCCCATGAACCCACCGGCCCCTCCGCTCCGATTACCCCGGTTCCGGCTTCCTACTCTCGCCCGCACGAGTTCAGCATACTGATCAGATTCCCGGTGCCAGCTCGATGTGCCATCCACACTGAAGCCCGCTGTCCAGAGGCTTCTATTGCCCCGACTCCCTCTTCGGATTGCACCTAGTTGGGTAGATCATCAAGTTCTACCACTCGAGCTGTGATAGAGGACCCTCTGGACATCTAGGGTGGGCTGCTTCCGTCCGGGCAAACGTTCCTCTGGTTAATACTGTCCACAAAGAGGTCACACCAAAATCGTGTTGGATAAGGTTACAGTCGAGTCTCCCCAGGATTTCGTAATCTGTCCAGCCGCTGAATCCATGATCAGACTCATGAGCAACATCTACCCAATGAGCTGACCTCTAGGAATAGAAACGAAGTATACTCCAAACTTAAAGGCAAGCACCCGCTTTGACTCTTCCACACCTAACATGCTGGTAACTCTCATCTTGGTTTTCTTTCACACACCAATACTCCAAATGCTTGATACTTGGACTCAGAGCTTCAAGATCATCCTATTTCCGGTAACCTTCTCTTTTGCATAATTTCTAAGTCTAAACTTACCCAATGTTCACCTTAGCTAATGTCATGCAAACACCCAGCAAATGGTGCTTTCATCGCCCTTCCCCTAATATCTGTCTTTTCTTGGAGTCTGTTTATATGCTCCCTAAAACAGTCCCTGTCAACCTTACTCATGGATAAATAATTACCCCGACCTCAATTGGTCAAAGTTTAACCTTTTGGCTGATACTCGGTGTTGTGCAGATCCAGTAACGAGGAGGGGTGATGGGCACCCCCCTGGTCAATGAGTCACAGGCCTCTATACATGCTGCGGGGGTGTGAATGCTTGCCTCCGGTTCTGCTTCTGCCCTCTACAGGAAGCCCTTGTTACTTCATTCATCAGTCCCGTTTGGCAGTCATCCCCACTGCCTCCCTCCTAACTAAAACGATGGTCACCAGGTCGTCTGTATAGTCTTTTGATTTGTGAGGTTCCGTGTCATCTTGAAAGCAATAACGTCAGGTCTTTCGAGAAGAGTCAATAACTCCTGGCCTTGCGTCCCTCGTTTGAATTAAGTTCCATCAATATATCGGGCGTCCTTGTTCGTGTCAACTCTAATTTTTAGTTTCGTATTTCATAACTTTATTCGATGATTCATTCAGCGGTGGCACCACCTTTGGGGTTTTCTTATGAATAGATCCGTTCTGAGCTTCTTTCCACAGATTTCTCACAACTTTTTGTGCGAAATACAAAATCAAATTTGGAAAACTCATCGCGTTTTGTGCGTAGTCATCAACGCTAAGAATATCTCTCTATATCTTTCAGTCATCATAATCGACATCCTCCGTGTACTATTGCATCAAAGGGTCATTGTTGATTACACAACGCCTCAGCAGAAGGGGGTGGCCTAAGCGATAGTCAATAGACATCTAGTAGGAAATTTGCCGTACTATGTTTGTTACACTCCCCATGTTCATTCCCGAATTCTGGGCTTATGCTATCCTTACTGATGGCTGGTAGGTGATAACAAAATCGCATGCATCTTCTGTTCTTAACAATGACACCCATATTCCAATTGTGTGTCCTTCTTTAATGCCTTTCCCTAGTTCATCCTCCGTGTTTTGGTGTGTTTGTTTTATTCATGACATGAACTCCAGGCTCACCAACATTAGATTTAACAAACCAAGTCAAGTCGTGTCTTTTGGGTTTACTTCCGTGTCCAAAAAGTAAATAGTTTACTTCTCGCCTCAGCACTAACAAAGCTCACTTTGTTCCAGATTTCACCTTTTTATTGATCACGATCGTTCTTTGCCAGTCCTTCATCAAGAGACGGCGATTCTGTCTCAAGAGGTGGCCTCCCCGTGCCTAAATCTGGTCCCACTCTCCTCTGGCCCCTCTACGTTCCTGCCACTCAAACAGAGTGCGTCCGTCAAGCCGCCGCCCCGTCTCAGGTATTATCACCGGCGTCCTCGCTCCCTGCCATTCCTGAGGGTCCCTAGTGACTTGCCGTTCTGCCATCTCCTCCGGACGCGGTTCCAACCCACCTTCCACTCGCAATCTGACACTGAATCCACTGAGGCCCTATTGCTGTCGCAAAGTACACGTCTACCGTAACCCCATGGCCCTATAACTGAGATTTCTGGCTTACTCACCACGGTCTCGTCCCGTGCCTTAACTTTCGCAATTTCTACTCACCTGTCTCTCTGTGTTCATACCCCCAACATCCACCTTCGTGAGGCTCTCTCCGCGATCCACGTTGGCGCGTCAAGCCCATTTACAACAGGAAATCGAGGCCCCTCCAGTCAGTCGGCCACGTGGGAGATTGGTTCTCCTTCCTCCTGGGCAAACTCGTGTTGTTTATAGGATTTCTATATGAGTGAAAGTGGGCCCTGATGGCAACGATTGATCGTCTTATAGGCACGTTGCCTGCACGAAAGGCTATACTCAGATTTTGGTTTGGATTATACACTGATCACTTTCCCCGGATTGCTAAATATCTGTTCAGTTCGTTTACTTTGTTTTGGCAGACATTTCATCATTCGGGACTTACACCAGACGAATCAACAATCCTTATCTCTCATGGTGATGCTTCCCACGAGAGCGTTTACATGCAGCAACCACCTGGGTTTTCTGCCAGCGGGAGCTCTGTATGGGTATGTAAACTTCGCCGTTCCTTTATACGGATTAACGCAATCTCCACGAGCTCCCGTTGGAAGGTTCAGTTCTGTGCGTGTGTGATTTTGGTACTCGACAAAGAATGGCATTGATACATCTGTTTTCTATTCTCCCATTTCTAATCGGGATTGAAAGCATAAGGGGTCTTGTAAAGTTATACTTTGATGAACATTGTTATTACGGGATTGATCAAAGGGCATATTTCAGTTGCAGGAAATCCTAATTCTAGCGGTTCCAAACTAAGGAGTTTGGGTAGCGAAAATATCTTCCTTGGCCATTAGAAAGTGGCTCAAATCTAGGCATTGTTTGTGTACTTTCTCAAAAGGAAGTATGCCGTTGGATATCTCATAAGAAACTGCATGCTGGATAGTACACGTGAAACCCCCGGTTAATACATCCACAATGGATCCGAATGTTAACACTCCTAACCCCAGACACGGGGGAGCATTGCATGACGCCGAAGCGTTAAGAAAAATTTGGAAACGAATTATCCCACGATCCACACCAGAGTATCTTCCTTTCGGCAGTTAGTGTGTTGAGTCAGTTTCTTGAGACACCTTGATCTCATTGGATGCACTGTTCGTGTTTTAAGGTATATCAAGAGAGCACCAGGACAAGCCTTATTATATGAAGATAGGGACACTCACAAGTTGTTGGGTATTGTGATGCAGATTGGGCTGGTTGCCCCTTTGACAGACGCTCTACTTCAGTTATTGTATTCTTATTGGAGTAATCTCATATCTTGGAAAGTAAAAAGCAGAATGTGGTTGCTAGGACCAGGCGAAAGCAAATAATCGCCATGGCGCTTGCCACATGTGAGCTTATGTGCTTAAACACCTACTGCAAGAATGCAATGGTAATGTCTGCCCCAAATGACGTTGATATGTGACAATCAGCGCAGCTCTACACATCGCATCAAATCCTGTTTCATATGAGAGGACTAAACACATTGAGGTTGACTGCCACTTCATTAGAGAGAGATTGTGTCAGGATGTATTAAAACTAGCTTCGTCAATTCTGCAGATCAGTTAGGCTGATGTCTTGACGAAATCCCTTAGAGCTCCTAGATGTGAATATATTTGAACAAGCGGGAGCTTATGATCTATACTCCCAGCTTGAGGGGGAGTGTTGAAACCCTAAAGCCCGTTACAGTGGGCCCATTAGGTTTTAGCTAGTTTTCAATATAAATTATTTAATCTGTACAGATCAGTTAGAGGAAATATATGAACCCTTCACACTTTCACAATAAATCGCACGCCATCCTCAGTACTAAACAATGATACCCCATATTCCATTGTGTATCCCTTCAGTTGATCTTTTCCCTCATTCCACCTCAGGTTTTTGGGTGTGTGTTTGTTTGTTCATCACCTCCTGGGCGTTCGAAATTGGCTCCTAAAGCTTCAAGTGTGTTTTCTAGGGTTATTTTCGGCTCCAAAAGGGTTATCGGTGTTATTTTCTAGAACTTAAGCGTCGTTTGGTGTCTACAATTCACTTTTAGAGTCTACTCCTTTTTCCAGCCTTCAGCACGTGACACCGGCCTCATTCTCAGATCTTTCCCTCCTCTCCCTTATTTTGTCCACTTCCTTGCACCAGGACATAGTCTCCAACTGCCCTGACCGCCCACCCCTTGCAAAAAAAAAAGTTTACCACGGCCCATCCCACAAGCCCTATTGCAGGCTCCTGCGACTCACCATGCCAACCCGATTCCCTCCGCGCTGCAGTTACACCCACTTCAACCTCTGCAATCTGGGCATTGATCCAGCCACAGAAGCACCCATTGCTACTCTCGGCAAACGTTACATGTTCTACTCGTAACCCTCCCATCCCTATATAACGTACACAACCTTATTAGAGTTAATACTCAAGTGTATAACATCCACCATCTAACATCCCACAAGAAAAAACAATTAGCCTATCACTATTCATCACACAATATTATCTTCTGCTGTCTACATACCTAAATAAATCAACCACAACATAGAAAAACGAGCCTCATCAGGTATCCAAGTTGGCTGCAAAAATATACAGAAGAGAGAGACCTACAGTCAAACCCACATGGAAATTCCCACTCCACCTCACTAAAGATAAAAAACTTTGTATAGTATGTGAAGCTCGGATGTATTAAACTGACAACACGCAATAGCCCTGATAAAGGCAAGATGAAAAAGCCTTTAAAGGCACGACATACAACAATCGCAAAAAGGCTACACTCCAATAATTTATGGTAATTAAGATCACTGAATAAAATATTTCCCTGTTGACATAAATATGCATCAGATAAAAATAGAAAAATTAGCTTTATCTTGGCCAGAAAACATATGAAGAAACCAAATGGACATAATAAACATGCACGGCCAGTTGGATACTCAAGAAGCTTTTTACAGGACAATCTTCAAGAGGAGGTTTATCATGAGAGCAACCACCTGGTTTGTGAATCCTTGTGAACCATTGGGGATGCCTGTTTTTCGTTTTAAGCTATATTCAATGAGACAAGCCAGGACGGTTTATTTTAGAAAGAACAAAAAGGACATGCTCAAAGGTGTTCGGTGTATATTCGATCGGCACGATGCCAAACCCCCTCGCAAACGGTAAACGAAAACCAGTTGATCACCAATTCAACAAGAACTTGGCTACACCACCACTCCAAACCTACAAAGACGAGCCTGCCGGTACTAGCCTCAACCGGAGAAGACGCCGGAATAGTGCACACGCGCCGGCGCGTGGCGTTGGAAGCCCTGGACTGCGGAGGCGTGTGAGAACTCTGGTGGCTGCTCCGCTTCTTCTGACAACGTCGCCTCTTCACTCCGATCAAAGCCCACTACCCACTCACCTCAGTCTCGCTCTGATACCATGTAGAATGTATATACTGAAGTGTTTACATTAAAAGCTAATAATGAAGAAGTTGTACAAGGAGCCTATATGTACATACTAATAGCAGGACTTAGCCACTCATTTGAATTTCAAAATGAATAGCTGAGAGACATTTCCTAACAACTCTCTAACACACTTTGATGTACCAAAGAATCTATAAATAAACAAATAATAGTAAATAATAATACAAAATTCAACATAACAGTGATGAAGCTAAGTAGTAAGTAGTATGTATGATTATAATAATCACAATAGAAATAAGTAAGAGTATTCTTACCTTAAGATAAAAATTAAGGTGTTAGCAATATATGCGACCATTTCCTGAAAGAAAAGCAAAATATTAATAAAAATTGCTCTAAAGTTGATCAAGCAAATACTGTTCAAAAACGGATGGCTTATGGCATAGCTTTATGCACTATAAATCTATAATATATTATTAGTATAACTGGCCATTTTATAGTCCAATAAAATCAACACCGTCAAGTGAGGGGCATGGCACCCCGCACTTATTTTGTTGATTACAAAAACATAAGTGCAAGAAGAGGGGTACATAACAGCCTTGTCTCCTTAACTAAGATAGGTGAAAAGGCTCACAATGTGCAGCGCAAAAGAAATGATAAACTAGGATGCCTTCTACTTTACGTTATGACCCAAAAATTTTATAAAAGCAAAGATTAAAGTTACTAAGGTTGAGTTTCAGAATATGATATTAGGGAAATTGATCCTGTTAAAGCAGTGAGAAGTTACCTTTGTAGCTCTCTCACACATTCTATGTCATCTATAGTCATCTACTCCTTAAATATAAGAAGAGTCTGAACTGATATGGTAAGCAAATATTTTGGATCCCTAAAATATGGGATTCTCAATCACAGAGAATATTCTCCCAATATTCTATAACACTCCCCCTCAAGTTGGAGCAAAGATATGATCATTGCCCAACTTGTTACACAAATAAACAACTCGGGTTCCAGTAAGGCCTTCGTGAATAAGTCCCCGAGTTGTTTCTCCTATCTTCACAAATCCTGTGGGAGATTAACCCTTGTTGTATCTTCTCACGTACAAAGTGACAGTCAATTTCTATGTGCTTAGTTCTTCATGGAACACCGAGTTTGATGCAATATGAAGAGCCAGCTTGTTATCACACCATAGCTTTGCAGGGATTGGAGCTTTGAAACCAGACTCATACAAAAGGTTGTGTATCCACATCACTCTCACTTGTTGATTGTGCCATCGCTCTATATTCAGACTCTGCACTCGAACGAGATACTACACTCTGTTTCTTACTCTTCCAGGAAACCAGATTACCTCCAAAGAAAACACAATATCAGTTGTTGATCTACGATCCTCTTTGGAACCCTGCCCAATGCATCAGTAAAACACTCAATCCGAGTGTGACCATTGATCTTATACAAGATTCCGTGTCCGGTGCTTCCTTTAAGTAACTCAAGATGTGTTCCACAGCTGCCCAGTGATCAATAGTTGGAGATGACATGTATGACTCAAAACGCTAACCGGGTATGTAATATCTGGACGGGTTACGGTCAATAATTTAGCTTCCCAACCAATCTCTTATACCTCTCAGGATCTTCAAACAATTCCCCTCCTTTGTCAATTGTAAGTTCGGATCATGGGAGTATTGCATGGTTTAGTCCCTAGTTTTCCTGTTTCAGAGAGTAAGTCAATAAATATTTTCGTTGAGATAGTAATACTACCTGTTTTGCTCCTCATAACTTCGATACCCAGGAAATACTTCAGTGTCCCAAATCTTTTGTTTGGAATTGACTATGAAGAAATGACTTGAGAGACAAAATCCCTTCGGTGTCGTTCCCTGTAATGACAATGTCATCTACATAAACCACCAACCAGATGAACCTGTTTGAACCACTTGTAGAACATGGAATGATCTGATTTGCCTTTCACCATCCCAAAATTCTCAACAACCTGACTAAACTTCCAAACCATGCACGTGGACTTTGTTTCAGGCCATACAACGATCGCCGAAGACGAATACTTTCCCAGACTCCCCTGAGCAACAAACCCAGGAGGTTGCTCCATGTACACCTCTTCATGAAGATCCCCATGCAAAAATGCGTTCTTGATATCAAGCTGATGCAAAGGCCAATCATGAATGGCAGCCATTGAAATGAGTAACCTAACAGAAGTAAGCTTAGCCCACAGGTGAAAAAGTGTCAGAATAATCAACTCCATAAGTTTGGGCATATCCTTTAGCCACAAGACGGGGCTTTCAATCGAGCCACAGAACCCATCAGAATTGACTTTGACAGTAAACCCATTTACACCAATAGGTCTTTTACCTGCAGGCATAGTGACCAACTCCCCAAGTACCGTTGTGATCCAAAGCGTTCATCTCCTCAAGCATGGCATTTCGCCACCCAATGGGACAAGGCGTCCCTAACAGTCTTAGGAATGGATATAGAATCAAGGGAAGCAATGAAGACACGAGACAGGTGACAGCCTATCATATGATGCAACAGAGGATATAGGATAAGTACAACTAGTTTACCTTTCCGGTAATCGGACGTTCATCAACCAAGACTGGATCAGATGACACAGAGGTGGTGTCAGGGCATGGAGCCGAATCTGGAAGGGGAGCGGGGAGTTGGTGCCGGTACGAGTGTGTTAGGCCGAGGGTCGACGAGAATACACATGTAAACAGGAGGGGTAGGAACAGACGCCGTGGACCGTATACATCAATATATCTTCCTCTTCCCCTTATGAACAACCTCTGGAGGTGAAAGAAAGAAAGGGACGTCCTCATGAAAGGCAACTCAATGGAAACAAGATCTTCCAGGTCAGGAGAGGTAACACCTATACCTTTTTGCACCACGGGAATATCCAAGAACACACACTTCAAGACTTGGGATCTAATCTTGGTGTACATAGGGGACGGACATCCCGAACAAAGCATACACAACCAAATATACGTGGTCAACATGAACAAAGGGTTTTGACAGGAAACCAGAGTGTGAAAGGTGTTTTCCCACCCAGACCGCAGAGAGGCAATCCGTTGATCAAGGAACAAGCTGGGGAAATGGCATCAGCCAACTGCTTGGGACCCCCATTTGAACATTTAACTCTGCAGTTTTCAAGCAGATGCCCGATTTTGGCTCAGCGACCCAATTTTTGAGAAGGTGTATCAAACACAAGAGGACTTGATGTAACATACCATTCTGAGGCATTATAAGAGGACAAAAGGGAGCGAAAAATTATTCTTTAGCATTGCATAGGTAAATTTTGACAGGAACATTAAATTGAGTCTTAATTTCAAAAGTTCAAGAACGGACTTCAGTAGGTATAACCATTGTGATTCGAGGAAAATCTGTTCACAAACGTAACAAAAATATTTAAAAAAAACCCACCGAAGTTTAGAGGTCCAGAAACACGGACCCCAAATATCAGGAATGCACTAACTCAAAAGGACAGACGCTCGTTTGTAAACCCTAGGACTCCAAAGGCACACGGTGAGTGCTTAGACAACCTTGACACGACTACAATGTAAAGAAGACAACTTAAACTGCGAACACAATTTCTTCAACAATGGCTAGGGCGAAGGTGCCCCAGACGACAATGAGTTTCTATTGTAGTGACACCCGAACAAGAAACAGCTCCCGCCTCGTGGCGTCAAGAACGTAGAGCCCCAGACTCGCGCCCTTACAATAACCCTCTTAGTCAAAAGATCCTGAAACAGACCAATAATCAGGGAGAACGTAACGAACAGTTTTTAAAGTACGGGTAGTTGGGCTGACCGAATAAGTTGAATGAAAAATTAGGTACAATGCAAGACAGAAGGACAAGGGGAGCGTAGGGATGGCGTAATGGTACCGGACCCAGAACTGAGCAGACCATCTGCATAACGGTGACGGGGGAACTATGTAGGCGAGAAGAAAAGCGTGGGAACAAACTAGAGTTACTGTCGTATGATCCGTGGCACCCGGAGTCTTACTAACCCACTTGGAGGAGGTGAGGAGAAGGCCACGTTAGTTGCATTACCTGAGTCCAGCAATAGCAGTGACTGAAGAGGATGACGCTTTAAAAGATTCTTGATATGAGGAGAACTGCAAACTCGTCGCAGATCCAGTGCATCATTGGAAGATTCCTCAGGTGTGGATGCGAGATTAGCTAGTTGGATTTTCCTCGCTCCCTAACCATTTCCTACAGTCCCGTTTAATGTGGCCAGGCTTCATGGCAATAGTGGACACACAATACCACCAGAAGTGTATCCCTGGGAAGTTTTTCCATTCCCACTTCGAGGATGGACGGCCAACGGAGAGCATTGTTGATGGACGGTAGCCTCCAGGCACACATTGGTTGCGATTGCACGACCGACTCAGGACGTGGAAAAACACTTAGCAAGAGGAAGGGATGGAAGAGCTACTAAGAATTGCAGCCTCGCCGTGTTAAACTCAGAAGGGGAGACCTGCCAAAACACTCAGAACAGGCCAATTGTTCCGTTGGTTTTGCTGCTCTTTAAGTCAGCAGTGGAATGGGCATAAGCTAATTAAGTGCCCCATAAGTCTTCCTTAAATTCCATAAAGTATGTTACGGGAGGGACAAATCATGTTTTTCAGCACGGAAAAAAGGATTAAAACATCATAAACACGAGTAATTTCTCTTTCCAGCATATAAGTACTCCAAAATACTCCATCAACTCTTTACACAGAGGCAACAATGACTAATGAACCCAACAATACCCTCATCAATGGAATTACGATTTGTAGGAAACAAACGAGCATCATCCGTACCCAATAGAATCTTGGTCAGCCAAAGGTTTAAACAATGGTCACTTTTATCCAAACTAGTAAGATAAAAGCTTAATGACTGAATCCATCTCAAGTAATTAGAGTTCATTAAGCTTATCAATCGTCGATTTTGGAATTAACAGGAACTATATCTGTACAACCCGACGTCATCCCAGCCAATACCCACAATTTAGGCCGCAAACAGAGTAGAAACACACAAAAACGGATAGCCAAAGAGGTAGCGAAACAACCTGACCGTAGAATCGACAAAGCCCGACGCAAAACTGTCCAAACTGAGCCCGGAACCGAGATCCCCGAACTCAGGCGACCCTGGGAAGACTGGCCGGAAAATTTTCCGGTCGCCGGAGAGCCCTCACGCGCCGGCGCGTGGGGCGGCGGCGGCGGCTGTCGGTGGCGCGTGAGGCTCACGCGCAGGTCGGTTCGGCCTGAAAATTTCCAGGCAGGTCGCCGGACGACCGCGAGTGGCGGTGGACCGGCGGTGAGAACAGGAGACGCCGGAAATTTTTTTTTTTTTTTTTTTTTTTTATTTTTATTTTATCGCCCTAGCTCTGTTACCATGTTAAAGCAGTGAGAAGTTACCTCTGTACCTCTCTCACACATTCTATGTCTATAGCTAGTCATCTACTCCTTAAATATAAGAAGAGTCTGAATTGATATGGTAAGCAAATATTTTGGATCCCTAAAATATGGGATTCTCAATCACAGAGAATATTCTCCCAATATTCTATAACAGATCCCATTGAGGCCCATCCAATTACTTCAATTTTCTAAAGTGCTCTCAATGATTGAGAGCACCTTAGGACTTCAACAAACTAAAGGGAGACTTTGTTTGATCACTTGCAGCATTCGTGGAGGCATGGTCTATAGTTTTTCATTTTTTGGTTCTAGATTCCCCATTAATTGCTTGATCCAAGTCTGCAACATGGCAAAGACTCAAGGGATCAGGTTGGCATAAACTCTAGTTCATATGTGCCTGTAAAAGGATTTGTTGAATAATAGGAAACACTAGTGAGTCTAGACCTATTCGGCTATTCCTAGTAAAAGTAGGCTTGGTTTGTAATACACACCCCAAGAAATGGACGGTTTACTCATGCAGAAGGGGGATTCAACACAAGAATGGAAATCAAGAAATTTGGGCAGCAAATCAAGCTAATCATACAGCAAATGCATAGATCAGTGAAGAAGCTTAAATCATGAGATTTGACATAAATAAATCAGTCTCACAATCCTCTCCTTTTTCTTTATTTGTTTACTTCCCTACACTATAAATTGTAATCTCTTTGTCAGAGGTAGTCATCAAATAATCTGCTCTAAACTTTCTTCTACCTCTAGTAGCTGGGCAAGAACCTGAAGTTCTTGCTGGAGGTGTCCTTATGACAGCCTTGTCTTTCCTTTACATTCAATAAAACTTATAAAAGCATTCTCGTGTGGGCCACATTTCTCAAATTGGGTGGCAATGGACCCATCTAAGGTTTCTAGTGTTCTCTATTGGCTTGTGCTAAAATCTATCAAGGTTGTTTGAGGGTTCATGGGCCTTACGGGCTTTACTACCGAGGTTCATTTAAGATTACGGGAAAATAACACAGCCTCTTACGGTCCTTTTAAAGAAAGAAGCAGGGGGGCAAATTCACATGGCCCGATGCTGCACAGAGGGCTTTTGACGAACTCAAAATTGCAATAACCACTTCTCTCGTGTTGGCAACTCCAGATTTTTCGCACCCGTTCATCATGAATGTGATGCATCAGGGACAGGGATTGGGGCAGTGGTACTCCAAGGTCAGCTGCCAATCGCATATTTTAGCAAAGGACTCTCCGGTCAGACCTTGGCGAAGTCTACATATGAAAAAAGAACTGATGCCCTTGTTTTATCAACACAGCAGTCAGCACTAGAGGCCGTATCTCATGGGGTGCCGATTTATAGTACGGACAGACCATCGTAGTCTCCGCCACTTATTAGTTATTACAGCAGCGCATCACACCCCCATCTCAACAAAATAGGGTGGCCAAGCTTATGGGTATGACTTTGAAGTCGTGTACAAGCCGCGAGATTGAATAATGCAGCAGATGCTTTATCTCGGCAAAATGAAGACCTCGAACCATCAGCAGTGTCCTTACCAATATGGACAGATTGGGCTGAATTAGATACATAAATTTCCAATGGCTCCAAATTAAGCCCTATCATGCAATAGCTTCGCAGCGACCCGACCAGCCACCCTCCTTTTCAACTTCTTCAAGGGTGTTTATTTTATAAGGGACGCATTTCAAGCCCATATAACTCATGAACCCAAAAAGCAAATTCATTATCACAAAACCTTATTGTTTTCTTGGTATATCATCTTAGCTTGAGAAAAACTTGAAATACTCATATATTCTACTACTTTTGATCATCACAATCTATAGAGTATTTTCAAGTGTATGCAAATTTTTTACTTCTATTGTAAACCATGTGGCTGTGCATGAAGATTGAGAAATCCCAATACCCAAGAGTACCCATATGTTTGACCATTACAACAAAGGGTTTTTGTTTATCAAGCTACTCTGATATAGTAGTGACCCATAACAAGAAAGAGTTGGTGTTCACTCTGCTGTTTTGAAACAACTATTTCCCTTATAACAAAGTTCCCATTTCATTGTGCCATCATGATACAGTAGTTTCCCTTAGAATTAAAGATTTACGTTCATTATAGATAGTTTGGCTCTTCACCATCATTTGAAGAAGGTCACAGATAGTGAATCCAAGGGTAATAAGATTAAGCCTTTGGAGTTTTGATCTACTATAAACACAGGTACACTTTCCTTTTCTTTCAAGTTCAGTATTGCAATCTGTATTATTTAAATTATGCAATGCTTAGAATTGCATAAAATTGAAAATAGGAAGTAGCCACTGGTTGAATTGGCAAAAGTCTTCCACTTAGAGAGACTTTCATGTGCTCATTTTCTGCTACTTTTGTAGTAAATATTGTGCATAATATTTCACACCATAGACTGAAGGTAGGAAAATTTACCAAAATGATGCAAACTTTGTTGGCTTCACCTTAAAAGCAGTTTTAGCAACAGCAGCGTAGAACCTGTTTTTCCATTCCATGTCATTGAGTGTTATTTGATGTTTTAGGACTTGTATGATATATAAATCAACAATACTTACATTCCTAGTGTCATGACAGTCAACACACCAGAAATATCAGCCACTTCTTGTGCCTGTTACATAGGAGCTGCAATTAGCTTTATACAAGGCATAACTTGGCTAGAAAGATGTAAAGAACTACAGAAATGATAGACTCTATGCTGATGTTCCCAGTAACCGAATAATATTTTGTTTTCCTTTTAGGGCCAGCACAAAAATATTGTCTATTTTTCTCAAATGGTTGGTTCTTTCTTTCTCTTGTATAACAAAAAAAAAAATAATAATAAATAAATAAAAATACAGTTTCAGAAAATTGTGTTGTGATTTTGCAGTAAAGAAAGCCCCAGCAAACATGTACTTCCTTAGAAAAGAGCACACCATATTATTATCAAGAGTTTATTCTATTTCTAATCCCCCTCAACTATAGTGGCATTTTCACTTTTAGTCCTCAACTTTTATTTGTTCCGCTTTTAATCCTCAACTTTTAAAATCATTCCAATTTTAGTCCAATATTCCTTAAATACAATAGGGTGAACTTTTCACAATGTGAGGGAATATTGGGTATTTTGAACTAAAAGTGGAACATTTTAAAATCGAAAACTAAATGTCAAACAAATCAAAGTCAAGGACCAATAGTGGAAATACTACTATAATTGAGAGACCAAAAGTGGAATAAACTCTTATTATCAATCATTTTGCTTCACATACACATGGATACTAAATTGTTATGATTAATTTCTATCACGGAAGAAGGAATGTCCCAAGACATCTATTCAATTGATAACAAATGCAAACTTGTTCAGACTAAAACCAAAATGAAGCACATGATATACAATATAATTCACAAAATCAAATAAGGCAAATACAATGTAATATGAGATATTTCCCATCCAAAGATAAGCACACAAAGAAGTTTCTCAGAGTTCCCAAGATTGAAAGATGGCATACAGTGAAATAAGCGACATAGCTCACAGCAAGTGTCAGTGTGATCTC
>VALG01014873.1:0-11574 GCA_009835305.1 Ipomoea purpurea | reverse complement strand
GAACGGGGGAAATCTTGATGGGAAACAAGTCTAAGTTTCCTTTATTTGCTATAGGATTTCATCCAACTGTACAATCAACTCTGGTCATCTGGTGTTGAGGAAAGAGTCTGCTTCTTGCTATCTCAGTTTTTTTTTTTTTTTTTTGTTTTTTTTTTGTTTCTTCCCTAGGCATTACAAACAGTTGAGCTTTTTAATATTAAAGTGAATTTTGTATTAAATTTCATCTTTTTTTTTCTTAGTCCTGATGTGAATGTTTGTCCATTTGATGAGTACAAATCAGACATGCTAAGAGATATATCATTTGAAGTGTATATATTCATATTGATTCTAAATAAACTAGACAAATAGATACAAGCATTCTGTTCAAAGGTAGTCGGTTGGTCCTCAGAGGAATATGGCAAGTTCACAACGACTAGTGAAGGGACAATAGTGGAGGGACCAAAAGTTTGAATTTTCCATTTCAAGAAATAAAAGTGAGATTTTATATAGGAATAAACTTTTTTTTTTTTAAATTCTTTATGATTTGAATCCCATTCAAAGTGAAAAAAAAAAAAAAAGTAACAAACAGTAATTAGATTTAAATCTAATTGTATGTAATTCAAAACCATAAATCAAACACCACAGAAAAAAAGAAACAAATTTTATTTCAGTCGATGTCCAAGAAATTCAAAAACACATACATTCACTATACATTTACACAAGAAAGAATGCAATATAAGATCATAAATTTGGAATTAACAGAAATTATATTGGAAAAATTATATAATGAAACACAGAAAATCACCATACCTTTGCATTTCAATGCAAAGTGCAGAACCAAAATGCAAGAATTTTAAAATACCAGATAAGGAATCCAAATCCAGAAGGTACTCCTGCAAATAGATCACAAGAGAAATAAAGAATAACTAAACAATCAATAGGAAAATCAAAGCAAAATCTAGCAAAACTTGGATAATTGGACGAAAAATGGGAACCTACAAAAAACTAATTTTAGCAAAAAATCGTAGCAAGGTTGTTTCTGTTTTTGAGGTTGCACAGTAGATTGCCAAGAAATATAAGTTCACTCGCTCTTTTCATTTTTTTGCCTCTGTTTTAACATTGATGTTTCAACAAAGGTTATATTATAGGGCGGTAAGGACATTACGTGGTGTTTGCATGCATTTTACTCGTTGTACTCAATTGTTTTGAGATTTGCACCTTTTTTCATATTTCTATTCTCTATTTTCAATATGAACATTTGTGCAAAGAGTAAATTAACACTTTAGCTCCCTTAATTATTTATATATTGAATTTGGTTCTTAATTATAAAATAAACACATTTTGACCTTTAATTATCTCTACCATTGTAGGGTTTGAAGCTTGGTGAAATCATATAAATAATTAAGCATTGCAAATTGATGTTAACGAGGAAATAATAAAATAGATGAGGTATGAAAGTAAATAGATTGGATGTGAAGTTTCTCAAAAACAAATTCAAGTAAAATCTTGAACTAAAGAAAGTTTAAAGACAAAGTAATTAACTGAGGGGCTAAATTAGTGACACTTGGAACAATTGAGAGACTGGATTGTTTAAAAATTGACTGAGGAAAAAATTGCATAAAAAAAATAGTGGAGGGACCAAAAGTTGGTGTATTCCAAACAGAGCAAAAGCACTGTTAACAACGTTGTTTTGGTGAGGTCCATGTATCCTGATAAATCCCACTAGTTAACACAGCCCATTCTGCTTCTTCCTCACTGCAAAACCACATTCAAGCTATATCTTCTTGATTAGCAGTCCTGGAAGCTTTATTTATAAAGAGGAATTAAGAAGTTTTCAATCTGGAGAAACAGCATTGGATCCCGCATTTCAGCCGTAGTTGTGATTTTTTCTCCTTCATTTGATACCACAATTTACAACTCCGTCAAATCTCTGGAATTAGAAGAAGTCAACTCGATTCAACTCTGCAAGAAGATGAAACTGTATGAAATATCTTGGCATTTAATGGAAACCACCTTACTCTTACCCCTTTTACTATATTCCTTTGGCCACCAATTTTTATTAGCTGCAAAATTGTGAGACACAAAAATAGAATATAGTTGGAACAACATATCCAATTGGAATTAAATATTAGTAATGTACTTTTAATAAAAGTCGACTCCCAAGTCTTAAATAAATAAAATATGCTTGCATTGGACTTGAAAAAATGGATTCAAAGAAATTTATTTTCTTCTCCTTCTCTATTTCAAAATTCAAAGGGAACATCACACTTTTAGTTTATCAATTATGGTCTATTATACACTTCAGTGAATTTTATTAAATCTAGTTTATCAATTTTCTAATGTTGTCAAATTCATACTTTGAATTGGCTATTTGTTAAACTATCATTCATTTTAAGATTTACCTTGATTCTTTTTGAAAACTTTACATAATTCCAACTTTCATCCTAATCCATATATATGCATGTATTCTTAGAGCATCTCCAATTAATAGTATTCTTTTTTTTTTGTGGTTTTTTGAGGTACCAATTAGAAGAGAGAAAGAAGAAAAGAGATTTTTTTTAAGTCTGACACGAAAAAAAAAAAAAAAAAAGGAGCATACGACGCGCCAACGGGAGCGTGATGGCTGGCGCAGTCTGTTGCAGGTTTCCACTTTTTCTCTCTCTTCGGAGGCCTCAAAAAATAAAATTAAATAAAAAAAAAAAAAAAAAAAAAACATTTCTTGTAGAAGACCTCAACTCTTTTTGTTATCCACATAAGTCATGTTCTCCTCAAAAATTATGAAAAAAAAAAAGATGGGGATGCTCTAGTATTAATTGCCTAATTTCATATGATTTTACCCTGCTTAGAGTTCGAAATGTGTGGTGAATATCGAATAAAATAATTATCATTAAAATTGATATATACTAGGAATATGTATTGAGTTATGAAAGAAAATTGAGAGTTATGTAAAGAAAACAAAAGTTTAAGACAGGGTAATTCTCGGGCAGGGCCGAATTTTAGGCTGTGCAAGCTGGGCTACCGCACAGGGCCTCCAATTTTAGCAATCATTATTGTATGGACCATGGTCTACACAAATTGTGTGGACCATATTTTGTCTACTGTAAAATAATTTACATTTTGTACAAAAATAATGTACATTTAGTACAAAAATAATGTACATTATATTCAGGGATGTACATTATTTTTGTTCTGAGTGTACATTATATATATATTGTACATTCAGTACAAAAATAATGTACATTTAGTATATTAAAAATTACATTTTATTATGGTTCACATAACATTGTGTGGACCATGATCCATGCAATAATTTGCCCAATTTTAGAGGGCCCCAAATTTTAGAGGTCCAATATTTAATTTTTACCTAAGTAGTTTAGAAATAAAAACTAAAGTTTTCAATTAAACTTAAAAGATTTCATGAAGAGATGGTAAAAATGTGTATTTATTGTATTTTAACTTGGAGGTCAAATGTTCAAAACTTGCATAATATTAGTTTTAAAATTTTGTGATTTTGGTGGGGCTTCATTAATTTACTAGAACAGGACCTCAAAAACCTAAAATCCGACTCTGTTGTCGGGATCCAAATTGGCAACATTTAGAACATAGAGTATATTTTTGAGAGACTAAATTGTATAACAAGTAATAATTAAAAGACCAAATATACAATTTTTCATTTCAAGAAACAAAAGTGAGATTTCATATGAAAATGATTATTTTTATTCATTCATGATTTGAATCTCAACATGAAGCACAATATGTAGTAAAACAAACAAGATATATAATTGGACTTGATCGAATTTGATAATAGAGTTCAAACTCCATGAATCAAAGACGCACATAAAGATTATAGCAAAAAATAAATCTATTCTTTTAGAAAAAAAACAAAAAAAAACACTATCATTTAGTCAATGATAAAAGAAATCCCAAACATATACACTCATATCACTATTCATTAAGACATGAAAGAGGTGCAACATAAGATGCAATTCGAATATAAAAAAAATTCTAAAAATTTTATAAGAAACACAAGGAGAAAATCATCATACCTTTGTATTTCAATACAAGTGCATAATTGAAAACTAAGTAATTCTCTACCACAAACTTCTCAAAATGAATTAGTAGGTTGGTCCGAATCTGCTTCTTGGCAGACTTTAGGGGCAAATTATATCGTGCATTATACCGCGGTGCATAATTGATTATGCACAGCGCACCAAAACGACGTTATTTTGATTAATAAAAAGAAACAACATTCATTTCCCACCGTTCCGCAAAAAAGAATTCTGTTATTCAGTTTCATTTTATATACATTGCAGTTTCAGTTCAACACAACTACAGTTTCATTCCGATATAACTATAGTTTCATTTGATATTTATAGACTCAAATATGTGAAAATGTTATTTAATTTTATTTTATATAAAATATAGTTTTATTAAAACACAACTACACGATCATTTTGATATAATTACAGCTTCATTGTACAATATATATCAAATATATGAAAAGTTATTCAGTTTCATTTTATATACACTGCAGTTTCATTTCACCACATCTACAGTATCATTTTGATATAATTATAGTTTCATTTGATAATATAAAATAATATGTGAGGCAATGTCGGTTTAATTATACTGTAGTGTCAGTTGATAATTAACATACAAAAAAATGCGTGATCCGTTAACACTAACGGTGTGTCATATCTTTACTTAAAAAAACGGTATCGTTTTGACCGCGATGCATGTACACCGCGGTCCGCGATATAATGACTAGACTTTAGCCGCGTGGCTATTGTAAAGGCTTTGGGCCTAGTGTGTTCTTTTAGCCTTTGGGCCATTTTTTGTCATTTATTAGCTTGTGCCTTTTCTCTTTAGTCCTTATGGACCTTGATTTGATTAGGGCCTTGGGCCCCTTGAATAGTTTAGGCTATACTTAGCCCTTTTTAGATTGTAAGGCCTTTGGGCCCTTCTAACCTTAGGTTGCCCACTTTTGGGGTTATGTGGCAATTTATATCCTGCACCACGGCGTGTGTTGCATTGTGCGCCCAGATGCAAAACGATGTCGTTTCAGATTTTTTTTTTTGAAATTTCGCTTCTCAGTGTTTGGCGGTTAATTTTTCTTAAAGAAAATCTCATGTTCAAAATTTTACATAATGTTATACATGAATGTACATAATTGTATACATGAATGTATATAATTGTATAACAAAATATACATACTGTTTTTTAAAAGATAATACACATAATCTAACGTAATACATAATAAACATAAACTTTTAACATAATACACATCAACTCTTAAATAATGTACAAAAATTTCCTGATTCGGATGTACATAATTGTATAAAAAAAATGTACATAATTGTATAGAAAATGTACATAATAAAAAATATACATAATTGTATGAACAAATATACATAATCACAGCAACTTCCTACCGCGTCTTCCAAAACGACGTCGTTTAGGAGGCGCGTAGTGCACAGTGTTATGCGCGCCATGGTGTAGGGTATAAAGAGGTTGTAAGGTTTATGCCTTTTTTTTTTCATTGAATAAAAGTTGCGGCTTATGGAAAAAAAAAATAGTAGGTAAATTTAAGATGAAAAGAAGTTCAATGTCTCAACTCTCAAGGTTGCAAATTATAAAGCAGAAAAAAAATCTAATTTCTAATCCAACAAAAAAATCAAAGTCACACATAGAGCATAAAAAAATCAAATGGAAAATAAATTTTACGAAAAACTCTTATATATAATCAAAGCTAAAAAAAATAAAAATTAAACAATCAGACAAGTAATCAAAATTCAAAAAGGTACTCTTGGTAATAGATCACCAAGAGAAACAAAGAACAATTAGTAAGATAAATCAAAGCAAGATCTAGCAAAATTTTAATATTTAATGAAAAGGGAAACTCACAAAACACCGGTTAAGTAAAAAACCCCAACAAGATTATCTTTGTTTTGAAGTTGTGTAGAAGTTCAAGAAGAAATTAAGTTCACTTGCTTTCTTACATATGTTCTCTTCTTTAACATTGATGTTCGGCAAAAGTTATATACAAGTATGACGTGGTGCTTGTGTGTCACTTTTACACATTGACACTCTCAATCGTTTAGGCGTTACAAATTTAATTTTTACGATTTTCGTGCTACACTTTTTCGCGATTTTCGTGCTTCAACTTTCAATATGCTAGCGTGAGCCTTGAAAAAAAATGGATTGGAAGAAATTTATTTTCTTTTCCATTTTCTATTTCAAAGGGAACATCACGCTTTTAGTTTATCAATTATGGTTTAGTATACAATTTAGTCAATTATTATATTTAGTTTATCAATTTTTCTAAAGGTTGTCAATTCCATACTTTGAATTGGCTATTTGTTAAACTATCATTTGTTTTAGGATTTACCTCGATTTTTTTTTTGAAACTTTACATAATCCTCAATTTTCCATCATAACCAACATATATACATTCTTAGAGCATCTCCAATAATAGTGATTTTTTTATTTTTATTTGTGATCTTTGAGGTACCACTAGGAATCAGAGGAGGGGGAGAGAAAAAGGAAAAAGAGAAAAAAGATTAAAAAGCAAGTCTGACGAGAAAAAACAAAACAAAAAGGAGCAGCGGATGGGCAGCGGGAGTGTGCATTGGCTGGGCGCGGTCTGTGCAAGTAATTAAAATTCAAAAACCTATTCTTGGTAATAGATCACCAAGAGAAAACAATGAACAATCAATGCTGCGATAAGTCAAAGCAAGATCTAGCAAAAGTTCAATATTGAATGAAAAGGGAAACTCACAAAACACCGATTAAGCAAAAAAATCCCAGCAAGATTATCTCTATTTTGGAGTTGTGTAGAACCTCAAGAAGAAATTAAGTTCACTTGCTTTCTTGCATATGTTATCTTCTTTAACATTAATGTTCGACACAAAGTTTATATACATACATGGCGTGGTGCTTGTGTGTCACTTTTACAGAGTGACACTCTCAACCGTTTAGACGTACACTTTTCATGATTTCAGTGCTTCAACTTTCAATATGCATATTTAATGAGAAAATTAAACTCTTTGTCTCTTAATTATTTAAATATTGAAATTTGATCTCTTAATTATAAAATAAACATATTTGGTCCCTTAATTAACTCTACAATTGTAGTTTATATGGTATCCAAATTATAAAATGAACACATTTCATTTGTTTTGTTTGTTTTGTTTACTCAGTTACTCAGTCAACGACTGTTTCAATATTGAATGAAAAGGGGAAACTTACAAAACACCGATTAAGCAAAAATCTCAACAAGTCTATCTTGTTTTGAAGTTGTCTAGAAGCTCACGAAAGAATTTAAGTTCACTTAACACTGATGTTCGGCAAAAGTTATATACAGGCATAGCGTGGTGCTTGTGTGTCACTTTTACACACTGGAACTCTTAACTGTTTAGGCATTGCACTTTTTACAATTTTCGGGCTTCAACTTTCAATATAAATATTTAATGAAATTTAAATTATGGTCCCTTAATTATTTAAATGTTGAAATTTGATCTCTTAGTTAGTTGTATTATGGGTTTTGATTTTTAATGTGTATTTTTTGAGATAAAAGGCTTAATTTCATTAAATCAGAAGCAAACAATCCCCAAGATAATGGGGCGGTATGTCAAACCATTCCCCGCAACCTAACTCAGAAACGGCTTCCCTTGCAACAGTGTGGGTAGCACGATTCGTAGATGCTTAACACATGAGAAATCAACACCATGAATACTGGATTTTTAATGTGTATTTTTACTTTATACTTATTGAATTATTTATTAAGATAAAAAATTAATTCATATTTACAGTTGCCAGAGCGGATGCAATTTTTTAAATGTCTACTCACTTCATGGTATGTGCAATCAATTAATCTCAAACTAATAAAACACTATATATTAAAAAAAAAAAACCCTGCATTTATTACAAAGTAAAATTTAAGTCTTTTATTACACTTTGCTTTGTTATATTGTCAAATGGTAATGACAGAAGTGTACAATTTTATATTGAGTATCAAAATTAGATTAGTTTGATTTAACTCCTCATATGTTTAAGGGTGACTTCATTGGGTCTAGGATATTTGTATAATATTTTCATGTATATTTTGGTATTTCCTTTAATTTATGATTATATTTTATCATTTTGAAACCTTTTTGAAGTGTCAGTTTTATTAGAATTGAATTCTGTCTCTTTAATTATGGAGTATTTTCCCTATTATATTGTTATGTATTCTATATGATAAAACAATAATGTTGTTTTCGTTCGTGCATCTTTCGTGCGTTGCAGCTAAAGCTAAGATGGAGTGTTTGAATTCAATTCCCAGCAAAAATGGTTAACCCGAACGCAGAGGAGGCGGTGAAGGCAACAACAAAGGCGACAAGGGCTAGGGAAAGATGGTAGTGATGGAAGACAACAGCGATAAGGGGAAGATGATAATAAAGACTTCCATTAATTCCAAGGACGATGATATCTAGTTCTACCTAAGAGAACAGATCATCTGAAGTGAAGGAGAAGAAAGAAGAAGAAAGCCCTGCAGAATGGGATGAGCCCCTGGCACTCCAGCTTCAAGAACTTCTAATTCAGAAATTGAGGGATTGCTTCCAGGCTGTAATGAAGAGATTGCTGCAAATGGTTATAATATGGAGCAGGCAGAATGGGGTGTGGAATAGCGGGTTTTATATGGGGAAAAATTACGATATACTTCAAACATTGTAGCGGCTGCCATGGCGTTTCTGGAGCAGAAGAAGGAGTTTGATCCCTCTTAGCGTACATATTTGGAGTGTAGAAAACATGGCGAACATGCGTTGGTGGAGATGGTGAATGTGGTGAACAAGTGAGCCATATATGAGTGTATGAGTTAGAAAGGAAAAAAATGAATGAGAAACAAAAAAAAGGGGGAGGATAAGTTGATAGCAAAGTAGAAGAGAAGAGGGTGAAGTATGAGGAACGCTTAAAGGAGTTAAGAGCTCAAATCTCTGCACTTAAACTGGGGGAGCTAACTAGCATGCAAGTTCTGGGCAAATTGCAGTAGAAACCATGAAACGACGCGAAAGGGAATGTGTTATGTGGTTGAGTGTGGATAAACAGTAGTTTTCTTCCTCCGCAAAGCTAACCCGAAAGCCATGACAACAAGAAGCTAGGTAGGTTAAGTTGATAATGGCATGCTTGCATGCAATTCAAGAAATGCAAGAGTTCGATCTAGTGCTTCAATGGTTGCATGTAATTTCGTTATAATATTTTCATGTTTTGGTATTCCTTTTTTTTGCTCCTATTATATTGTTATTTATTCTAATCTATGTGATAAAATAATGTTGTTTTCTTTCGTGCGTGTTTTATTTCCAAATTTAAAGATCGATTTTCTTTTATTTAAAAGTAGTTTAAAATTTTTGATGTTTTTGTTTTTTTTTTTTAATGTTTTTAAAACATACTAATTTAACCCCCATAGTCGACTCATAAAGGTTCTAAAATTTCTAGTCCGGTCCCAAGGTAAGATACAACCCAACCCTTACTCGCATGAAGCACGTCTACTGTTATGGTGCACCCGACGTTTGCAACAAACAATTTCATCTTTAACGTTTGATTTAAAAATTATTGTGTATTATTATTCATTTCGATTGCCGTTAACGCGTTTAATTGGCATGTAATTTGGAATATCATGAGTTCATTCATTCTGGAGTATATAAGTTCAAATTAGCACTAACAAACCCCTTCTTTTATACATGTCAATTGAAACTTGATTTTTTTTTTTTTTATAAAGCGACGCGTTGTTTTTATCAAAAGATACTATTTGGCAGAGGACGTGGGCACCAGTGCGCACGACATAATTGCGACAAGCATCCTTTCTAGAAGTCTCATTAATATTGGGTGAATTGGCTGCGGCGGCGTTGAGCATAGATACCATTGACTGTGCAATTCAACCTATCAGCTAGCTTTAGTTGAGATGGGAGCACAGCTTCAATTTCGTATCAGAGCCAGATAAAGGTCATGGGTCCGCCACACGTGAGTGGCGTGTTGAACAAAACCATTAATGCTGCAATTCAACTATCGCGTAGATTTTAGTTAGATGAGCCTGCCAATTCCTTCAATTTGAACTTTTCCATCTAAATGCAATGCAACCTTTATATATATATAGTATCGTAGTATATTATAGTAGTATATACTTATACTATATATATATAATTCTTATGTTTATTAATAATTTAGTATATATTATTTCTCAATAGATATACTACTATACAGTAGATACACATAACAACTATATAAAACTCTACTCTTAGCCTTCATAAAGTTTGAAGTTTGGACTTACATTAATGTCAAGAGATAAGGATAGCAGTACCTTTTAGATAATAAATTGGGAATCATTAAGTCACCACATACCGCAAGTATATTCTAAATGGTACATATTGACCGTGTTGCAAAAGATGCTGGCATAGACACCGATTAGTCGGCGCCTAAGCGCTTAGTGCGCCGGATCGCTAGCGTCTTACCATAATAAGTGGTTTAGGAAGCTGGCCGACTAGGCCACCTAAGCACCGTCTAAGCTGTTTAGGCGCGACCGGCTAGGCCTTCTAGGCACCGATTGGTTGCCTAGTCGGCCAATTAGCAATTGTCCCATTCTTTTTAAATGAGTTATTTCACTCAAAACGACATCGCTTTTAGCGAAATAACCATAAGCTAAATTGTTCAAACTCTAGATATTTTTTAGTTAATAACTTAATATTTAATATTTTAGTATTAACTATTAAAATATTATAGTTTATAATTATCAAAAACTTAAAAATTTAAAAATTGTACACGAATTTTTAAAAAATAAAAATAAAAATAAAAAAATACACGGGTGCCTAGATTAATATGAAATCACTTAATTGTCCCTCTATTTAACCCATCAATTTGACGAATAACCAACGGAGATTTTACATTAAGCAAAAACACAAAAGTCTGTATTACATGTAGGTCACCAAAGTCATTTAGGATGAAATTGGAGAAATACTGATAGTCGGGGACTATTTTGTGTATTAACTCTAATATAAACATTATAACATAATAACTTATTAATTGTTCAAAATATTTAAAGTAAATAAATATTTATCAAATTTTAAATAAATTTCATTCGTCCAAAAATTAAAATTAATAGTTAAAACATTGGGCGGACAAAAATTATATGGATAGTGTGTTTATGTATATATACACACAATTCAAATATGTGAGTATGTGACATGTATAAATTTTAAAATCTCACCATCTACCACTTATATTACTCAAAAATAACATATCACCATTCACCACTTACAATTACCCAAAAAATTGATCTATGTTAGGCTGAATTTAAATGAATATCTGTGATTTGGATTATATATACATACTAAAATACTCCTATTAAATATTATGGAATGTTATTTTATATCGCATTATAAAGACTCTTGTGTTAACGAACTTAAGGAAGATTACGATTCAAAATAATTTTATCTTTATAAGTGTAACATATGTAATAAGTAGTTTTGGTAGTAATATAATAGTTGACTTAGTGGCAAATGGACTTTCAATTTGACAACTTTTTAATTGTTTATTCATTTTATATTATTTGAGTGTTTGAAA
>VALG01014872.1:0-13220 GCA_009835305.1 Ipomoea purpurea | reverse complement strand
CCATATACTTTGTTGCACCTGGACTTTGTTGGGCTGCTCAAACTACTTTAATTCCTAAACTTTGTTGGCCAACTCCACTGTCTCTCTTATGCCCACCTCCCAAAGCTAAAAAAACATACATTATATAAGATACGAAAATTACATTTTTAATATTCAGTCATACTTATTTAAACCCTAATTGAAGGACCATTGATTAACTTGATATCACAGACAATGACAATTGAAATGTCAAATCATTATACTCGATAAGTCTGTATATATGACATTAAGTCATAGGATAAACAGTAGAAATCAACCTTGGCGAGCGGAGATCTCGTTGGTATGGGGGCCATAGACATCGACGGTGTCGAGAAGGTGATACCGGGAGTGGTGCATAGTGTATGAGGTTAAACAGTCGGCTTCCTTGGGTTGTGCCGTAGTATGCAGACATTCCCCATACAAGCTAGACCCTGGGCCGACCACCTCCAGACCTTGCGACCCGAGTTTGATACCTTGAACCATTATTGTGCCATTCACGCGTTACCACCTTACCAATTTCCCCTCCAGATTTGCAGTTTTTCAGTTCAAACCAATGAATGGAACTCATTGTATTTATACTATTCCTTGTGATGTAAGCAGTGCAGAAGCTTTCTGGCATCTATTACTACTATCAAGGTTTTTGTGGCTTTCAAAGTCCATGTTAGGAGTGAGACGAAAAGGAATAATAACACCGCATCTGACAACTCTTAAAATAAATAATAAATAAGGTTTTAATGGTGTGTATTTGCACCAACCCTTTGACCAAAACATCTTGAGCAAGGGTGTTGCTATTTTGCTCACACATGACTAATAAGGTATAAAGCACTTTGAAAAGTGTAAAAAGGTAGGTAAATATGGGTGGTGCAAAATAGCTAACTGGGTGGTTAAATGATATTTTGCACCCCTATTAAATTTACATTATGAGGTCAAAATTTAATTATAAAAAAAAAAAAAAAAAAAAAAAAAAAAGAAAGGAGCAGCCATCGCCTTCTCCGGTGAGAAGGACGACTGCCTTCTCACCGGAGAGGCAACTGGCTGCCTTCTCGCCGGGAGAATGCAACCCCACCAGTGGCTGCCTTCCCGGCGACGAAGGCCCACTGGCTGCTTCTCACCGGAGAGCAGCCCATTCTCTTCTTTCAGGTGAGAAGGGCGTGTGCCTTTCACCGGAGGACGGAAGGCGATAGATTTTTTTTTTTTTTTTTAATGTTTATTGTTAAAAAATATAAAAAAATTAAATGTTACTTGATTATTAATAATACTAGTCATAACCTTTGGTATTTGCACCATCTACTTTGACCTATGTATACTGGTGGTGCAAACTAGTACATAGGGTGGTGCCAATAGAACTTCCCATCTTGAAATTGTAAAAGTGAAAATTTTAATAATTAATAGTCGGGTGTAATGAAAATGGGTTTATACGATTTTGCTATTTGGCACACCTGGTCAATTGTCAAACTTGACAATTAAATAATTTATTAATTTAATATTTAATTAATAAAATTATTAAAAAAAAAGGAGGAAACGTGCCTTATCGGTGAGAAGCATCCAGATGGGTCGCTTCTCACGTGGAAGGGATTACAGCAGGATTAGCAAAAAAAAAAAAAAAAAAAAAAAAAAAAAAAGGTGATGAACCGTTACCTTCTCGGTGGGAGGTGACTGGCTTCTCACCGAGAAGCAACTGGGCGCCTTTCCGGTGATGAAGGCGACCCCACTGACTGCCTTCTCGTAGAGAAGGCAGTTCCGTCTCCTCTCACCGGAGACGAAGGTGAGGAATTTTTTTTTTTTTTTTTTTTACGCCGGGAAGGCACCAGTTGAGTCGCTTCTCACCGGAGAAGGTACCCAGCTGCCTCTCATCGCGGTGGAAGGCAGCCCGTCACCTTCCCCGGAGAAGGATGACGGGTCTCTTGTTGTTTGTTTTTTTTTTTTTTGTTTTTTAATGTAATATTATATGATTAAAAAAATTTAAAAATAAATAATAATAGTTGATTACGTGTAATGATGGTACTTTGTTATTTGCAGCACCTATAAAGTTATTAGACATATCAATAGTTGAATGCAAATAGTAAAATAGGTGGTGTAAATAAAATCACCCTTTTTAATATATATGAGGTTTTTGAGGAGTTTTTGGAAGTATGCTTAGGAAAGAGATATGGGAGAGGAGAGGAAAAGAAAGAAAAAATGAAAAATTGATCTTTTTAAAAAATATAAAATAACATTGTTAGGTGCGCTCTGTCAGGACACTTGACGCGTCATCATGCACGTGCACTACACACGTTCGTGTGACTAATTGTTGTAACACGCACAGCTTCAAAGCTTTAAACATTTTCTTATGACGCGTGCACTGTTTCAAAATCCCTCATATTTGCAGATGAACAATTTTCTTCTCTCTCTTACCTTCTTTCTCCATTTCTCTTTAATTTTTCAAAATATCTCCCAAATATCCATTAATATGCATGCTCTAACATGCTACATCTCTAAAAATCAATGGTTGATTTTTTTTTTCTGAAGAATGCAAGAAAAATGCACTGATATTGGTATTCTTATTATTTAAAAGAGCAAATTACATTTTGGTTCTATGACTATAGGGGTGGTTAATTTTGGTACGTGACTTTTAAAACTAACAATTATCCTTTAACTATGCTTTTTTTAGCAGATTTGGTCCTCCCGGCCAAAATCACCGGTGAAAATTGGCCGGAAAAACGTAAAACTTTTTTAAATGGTTTATTATGGGGGCAAAATGGTCATTTTCGGTTATGAAAGAAAAAAAGAATTTTGTCCATAATTGTCATTTTAGGGAGTGGCATCGTCAACTAGTACGCGAAGAAGGAAACAAATAATTTTTTTCTTTCACAACCTAAAATGACCATTTTTCTCCATGAATAAAAAATTTAAAAAAGTTTACGTTTTTTCGGTCAATTTTCACCGGTGATTTGGCCGAAGGACTAAATCTGCTAAAAAATAAATAGTTAAAGGATTAAATTGTTAGTTTTAAAAGTCACGTACCAAAATTAACATCCCCTATAATCATAGGACCAAAAGTGTAATTTAGTCTATTTTAAAATTTCCTTCTGATGTAAGCAGTGACAGAAGCTTTTAATCCTTTTATTATTCAAAATTGGATTAGTATACTATCTCTATCAGCATTCAACAAAGTGACTGAAGATTTGAAAGGGATGGGTTAATCCACTTGTGGATATATTCTGCCATGTCAAGTCCATTCCTACAATTCTAACCACTTTTAAAACGAATAACGAATTTCATTTTCAAGGTTATATTAAAAAATTATTACTCCTTATATTTTATCAATGCATATTAATTATTTTATCTTCACAATATTCTTTTGTATTAATATATAAATTACAATCACATATTGACATTGAAATGAGTTGAATAACACGAAGAAAGAAAGAAAAATAATTACAATTCAAGTATTATAAATTACATAAATATTCAAATACATTTTTTTTTGAAAATAATTCAAATACATTTAATCATAAGAGTTAATAGGGGTAAGTTCATTGTTAGTCGTTTTTAAAAACAGTCTAGTTTGGTTTTAATATTATCGTAGCACGACCATTTTGGTCCTCCATTAAAAAATTCGTTTAAATGACGTTAAATACATCAATATTTTGGTCTATTCAATTCAAAGTGTTAAGTCGTTTTCCACTTTTGGTCTTAAATTTATGTGTTATTCCATTTTTAGTCATTTTTTCATAACATTCCTGTTGCTGCTAACATCATTGTGTCTGACCATTTTTTACCCTCCATCAACAAATATATTCAAGTAACATTATAAATGATGTTATTAATCACTTTAAAAGAGAATTATATATTAGTGCCCATTGTTTCCAACTTATAAGTGCCAGTCAGACAATCACGACAATCTTGTATGGTAATTCCCAATTTTTTGCCATTTTCTTCCTTAGATTGCTGAGTGGCTTCTGGATCTCAAAGTACTTGGTCGCATATGTCGAAATACTTGGACACTCGTCGCTCAGTGGCATATCTTCGTAATTCTTCATTTGGTTAGTCATCGCACTATTGTACTCTTCTGGTCAGATGGAGGATTTCCACAGGGGCCTTAGCATTGAACCCATATGTCAGGCTAAAAGGGGTCTCTCTGGTCGCTTGGCGCGGCATGGTCCAATGAGCCCAAAAGATGTAATCCAACTGGTCGGCCCAAGCACCACCCTCTTCCTCACTTCTTTTTTTCATTTCATCCATTATCGTCTTGTTTGTGCTTTCTACTTGTCCATTCACATAAGTAAGACATCGAGAATTTGGTGTGTTTGATCACTTTGATGGAGTAGGTTGACCATAATTCAGTGATTTCTTAGTTGTCAAATTGTCGGCCATTGTTAGTGACCAGGTGTTCAGGAAGTCCAAAGTGGCAAACGACTTTCTTCCATATGAACCGTTGATATTGGTATTTAGTGATGGTGACCAATGGCTCAGCTTCGATCCACTTGGTGAAGAAATAGTTGGCAACTATGCAGAACTTATGGCAACTAAGTGTTTGAGGCAGAGGATCCAGGATGTCGACTCCCCATTTGGAAAATGAGATGGATGTGGTGATCAATGTATAGAAGGTGATTGGTCGAGTTTGTTTCTCGACAAATTTATGGCATACCTTGCAGTGCAAGACCTTTTGGATGCAACCCTAGACCATACTAGGCTAATAGTATCCTTGCAGTGCAAGACCTTTTGGATGCAACCCTAGACCATACGATAAACCTAATCGCCTGGCGTTGCATACCAATTCATTAATTGCCACGACTTCGATGTTCCAATGTGGCTGGGTGATTTTGAGGACCCAAACTGTCCAAGATTGATCGTGCTGGTCAATTTTTTTGATTGTACAGCGAACTTGGTCCTCTTGTCCTTTTCTGAGACCGATCCGCGTCGACTATCCTTTGTGGTTGACCATGGCCAACGGGGTCCACCGTCGTGGGGACCGCCACTTCCGGCACCTGGATGCGCCTCAAGGCTTCCAAGGGGCGTTCCACGGTTTCTGCCACCATCATGTGGGGTTTTTCGGGGTCGACCGGATCGATGGATGATCGTACATCTTCTCCTCAGGGATCTTCTTCCGAGTTTCTCTCCATTGGCTAGGCAAAGCAACTAGACTGGGCATGGGAATTAGGTCTGCTCGAGGTTTGCATAGATCTTGAGTTAATCGTCTGTAGCAAGCTCTTTGAGTTTTGGGTAGGTGATGACCGTGTTTGAGGTTCTTGAGTTTTAATTGCTTGGAGGAACGAATGTAAACCTTTCATATCTCCCACAGACGGTGCCAATGTTGATTTTATGTGAGTGTGAGTTTTGGGCTGTCAACGATGGGTAACACTTACCGTTAATGACGGAAAGGGAAAAACTGAACGTTAAAAAGGAAAAGCTTACTGCATTGTTTCATCTGTTTTGGTAAAAAAAAAAGGAATTACAACTGGAAGGAGAAAAAATCTATGCTATACAAAGATGCACATGGGAAGAGAACTGTTGGAAACAGAATACTAAAAAAAGATTAGTGCCTGTTGTTTTGTCCTTTTGCCTTCTTGGCTTCTTTCCACCCCCCAGTGGTTGGGCCAGATCGCTGAATGGGCCCGCGCTCCGAAGTTGGAGAGAGGAAGAATTTGACAGAGTAATGGGAAAGAGTTTGTGAAGCATCTGCAACTTTGGTTTGAGGACGAGATAGGTAGGAGCTTGATCAAGCTGTTGATACTTTCTCCCTAACCAAAGTGGCAATCCTATCTCGATGTGCTTGTCTTTCGTGAAAGACTTGTTCTCTGTTATAGCTACTGCGAGCGTTATTATGCAGAAAACAGTGCTGCTCTTTGCATAGGCATTTGTAGGTCTGATAGTAAGTATGTGATCCATTGGAACTTCACAAACAGTAGAGGCAAACGCTCTGTATTTGCCTCGGAGGATGAACGTGAGATTGTCCTTGCTTCTTTGATTTCCAAGAGATAAGAGCGGAACCGAGAAAAATGCATAACCTATTATAGAGCGTGTGTTTCGATACATGAGGCCATCCGAGTGCCGAGAAGACATTGAGCTGTAAGTCATCCCTTTGGCGTAGAACAGCCTTGGGCACTTTTGATGTACCGGAGAACTCTGTGTGGCAGCACTCATATGTTTATTGGTTGGGGCATCAATGAACTGGCTCAGTTGATTAGGAACACGGCATGCATGACACATTGTCCCCAAAACTCAATAGGAGTGAAGCTTGGAATCGAATGGTTGTACATTGAGTATATGTTGTGGTGTTTGCGTTCCACAACCGCGTTTTGCTGTGGTGTAGGCACAAGATTTCTGATGGATGATCCCTTTCTTGGCATAGAATTCCTCCATACTAAACTCTGCTCCATTGTCAGTTCGAATTACTTTAATCAAAGCCCCAACTGAGTAAAGACCATAGCATGAAAATTCATTATATGTGTCTAACTTCAGTCTTTCTTCATTAAATGAAGCCAAGTGAACGGAGTAATCGTGACTAATGTTAGAAAATAATGTTCTCCTTGCAATGACAAACCAGGAAAGGCCGCCCATATTATCTGCATGTGTATTAAATCGAAATCATTTCGTTTGTGACACTCAACGGGAAGGAGATCTTTTGTGTTTGGCAAAATGACATGCATCACAAGCAAAATTTTTATGACGAGCTTTTAATTCATTGCAGAAGTGTAGTTTATTCATTGGAAAATGAATAGCTTTGATGCATAATTGCAGTATTTATAAGTGTGCTGCGAACGTCCTATGAGAACGTACGTTATGTCTTCTTCGGAGGTGGATCTTATCTCTGGACGCTGCCGGGAGGTTGGGGACTTATGCTCTTGCTCCGGGAGTGGCCAATGTTCAATTTGGTTTTGAATGGCATAGTTCCCTTATTGATTCATTTTTTTTTTTTGTTTGGTAGACGGAGCCCTATGTTAACGCTTGAGCCTGTCACTGGTAAAGCCGCCGGGCTCCGCGCCGGGGTTGGTAGCGCGGGTCCGGACCGTGCACCCCTTAGGGTAGTTAGCGTCTTGACCTAGTCTACGATAAAGCCACCGGGATCTGTCGTCGGGGGGTGTTACGGAGGTGGACTCGTGCCCCCTTAGGGTAGATGTTGCGTTGGCCTAGTCCACTACCGGACTAAGCAGGCTCTGTTCGCGTCGGGGGTTGGTTGACGGAGTGCCTGGTGCCCCTTGGGTTGGCCTCCGCATGAGCACGTCTGGGTAATGTACGAGCTCTCCGTCGGGGTTGGTACGCCGAGGTGGCTCGTGCCCATTAGGGTGCGCAAGCGTTGGGGCGGTCCTGCGGACTAGGAAACCGAGCTTTCCGGTCGGGTTGGTACCGGGTGGACTCGTGCCTAGGATACGGTACGCATGAGCATTGTCTCGGACTGAGCATCGGATTCTAGGCCAGGTCGGGGGTGTACGCGAGTCGATCGTGCCCACCGCTGTAGGGGCGCAAGGCTTGTGGCCGAGATGCGGACTAAGCCACGGCTCTTCCGTCGGGGTCGGTACGCGGAGGAGGAACCTGTGCCACCCCCTTGGGTACGTAGCCATGAGTCATGTCTTGCGGACTAGCAGGACTGCTCGGTCGGGTTTGTGCGGAGTGGACCTCGTTGCACCTTAGGGTGCGCAAGGCTTGGGCGCCGAGGGATCTTGGCGGCTAGCCACCAGCGTAGGTTCCGGTCCGCGGCGGGTGGTACGCGAGGTCTGGACCTGTGCCCCCTTGGGTGACGGGTTGGAGGAGGTCGGGGTGACGCTCGATTTTGTAAACTCTTGGAGGGACTGTAAGTCATTGGAGGGAGACGCTCACCTCTTGAAAACATTGTAGGTGAGCGTCCTCTCTTGGAAAAAAAAAAGAATTGGAGGGGATGCCCCTTCTGACAACTCTTGGAGGGGAGCTCACATCTTTAAATCGTTGGAGGAAGACGTTCCACTGCTTTGAACATACTTTGGAGAGGACGGGACTTATTGAAACTATTGGAGGAGGAGTGTACGCCCACCTTTGGAAACGCATTGGAGGGGCGGCGAAGCACAGCTCTTGAGACATCATTGGAGGACAGACACCTCCTGAAACTCGTTGGCGAGACGGACTCGTCCTTCTGCCGGAAATCTTTGGATGGGGACGCGTCACCTTTTAAAAATATTTGGAGGAGACGTTCACCCTTGAATCATTGGATGGAGGACGGAGACTCTGAATCTCATTGGAGCAGATGGACGGTAACGAGCTTTGAAATTATTGGAGGGACGTCCACTTCTTACAAACTCATAGAGGGGAATGACCTGCGGTGGACGGGAGGGGTCCCTGTTGTGGACCCTCCTTATGGACTGACACGGTAGATGTAGCAAGGTGTCATTGGAGGACTTTGTATGTGCATGATCATTGGGGACTATGTAGGTTCTCCCCAGCTGTTTGGGCTTCGACCTTGTCAAGGGCACGCAACACGATACATGTGTCTGGGTCGTGGTAGGTAGTGATGGGGCGTACTCATGTAGTACCGTTAGGTAAATGCAAGTCGGGGCTGCAGGACGACAGCGACCATGGGTTAATAAAAATAGTCAATATTTGAGTCGCCCTGCGTCGGTCGGGGGGAAACCGGGAGGCTTAACCCTAAAGGACTCAATCAGAAATATTGGACGTACAGTTGAACATGATGTTCCGGTTAAGTTAAACTCGCGCGAGCACGCAATGGTTGCCGTGGTCGGTGCGGTGCCGCCCCCCGACCGCTGCATTTTACCTAGGGTACGGGTAGTACGCATGAGGACGCCCCACTCACTACTAACGGCAATAGAACAGGGTTATGTGTTTGCTTTGCCCGCTTGGCTAAGCTGTGCCTCGACCTATCCACACACCTCCTCTTGGTTGAGGGGGGCTAAGCCAAAACCAGTGGGGGGGATAAAGTCAAATGTTAGGGCAACATCAGTCCCTCCAATGAGGATACACTACATCGAAGTGCCTGGCAATGACCAACCATATGCAGTACAATTAGGTGTCAGTCAGTGAAGGGCGAGGACGAAACCTCTTTGGGATTCCCACCCACTCAAGCGCGCCTGCTGCCGGGCTGTGGGTAACTCCAGAAGACTGGTGGGTAGTTTATATGTCGATCCCGTTAAGGGCGGGCGTCTAATGATGTTTTAACTGAGAGGTGGGAGCGTATCCTGTGCCTCAGGGGAGATGACTGATTTAATAGTCGTGCGCTGTTACGGGTCTGTGACTGGTCCAGGGACGGATAGGTGTCCGTGGTCCTGGGTGCCCCGGTGTCAGGTTTTGTTTCCTCAGATTGATGTTGTCAAGGAGGTCGTCCATGCTTCCCGCGTGCAGGTCTTACTCCACTGATGTGTCCTCACGATCGGGCGGAGTCGGACAAGTCGGTCCGTCGCAGGACGATCATGATAGAGGAGGGTGGAGCTTGCTGCCCTCCAAAGATGTGTTGCAAAGAGGTGATGCCGTCCTCTCAACGGACTGTTTCAAGCGAGGTTGTTTGGCCGTCGATCCAATGTATTGACCCTCTCGCGGTTGTTTTCATTGGGGGCTTGCATCTCTATCACTTTCGATGGGTGAATTGAGGCGTCCGTTTTGTCCGCCCGTTGTCAACACATGCCCCCACCTGATGGTGTTCAAGGAGGGCGTTTAGCGTATCCCGTGCGTGGGCCAGATTGAAGATGTTTCAAGAGTGCTTTCAGTCGTAGTTTGCTCTGTGCGATTGATGGTAGTTTCGAGAGAGTGGGGCGGGTGCCTTGGATAGGACGAGTGGCCGTCCAGAGCGACTTGTGTAGAGAGTGGCGTTGAGCGTGCCCCTCCAGAAAAGAATGGTGGCAAAGTGTCGTGATTTGTGGTGGGGTCGCAGTCGCTCTCCAATGATTTCCAAGCGAGGGTGGGACGTCTCGGTCCTACAATGGTTTTAAAGATGGGTGTTTAGCGTGCGTCCTCGCAGATGAGTGTTACAGAGTCCGTCAACGACTGGTTTTAGAGAATCCGAGCGTTGACGTTCACGCCGACCCCTCCGCAAGCCGTAGCGCACTGAATGGGGGGACGGAGGTCCGGGACCTCGCGTACCACCCCGACGGAAGAGCGGTTGGTGGCCGTTGAGTCGACGCAGGACTTCGGCCCGAAGCGGCGTTGCGGACCCTAAGCAGGTGGCACGAGGTTCGACTCGCGTACAACTGCCCGACGGGAGGAGTCCGAGGCTCTAGTCCGCAAAAGGACAGTGACTCATGGGGTAGCGTACCCTAGTTGGGATGGGCTGGCACAACGAGGTTGCGAAGGGTCACCTCGCCGTAGGACTCCGATCGGAAGGAGCTCGTGGCTGGTAGTGCGGGCAGGACTCGTGTGAGGCGACCTCTTTGGAAAGCCGCGCTTATGTGATGTCAAGCGTCCTGAAGGGCGAGGCGAAAGGACATTGAGGTGACAGGAGTTAGAGCCCTCCGCCTGTACCCAACCTGCTGTACCGGGGAGGAAGATTCCGTGGGGCTAGCAAGGGCTGCAACGGCATGACTAGAGAATGTGGGTCATGTCGGGTACAGGCGCCACCGTAATGCCTATAGGTGTTCGCAGCGACGTTCCTGAAAGCCGCTCGTGTAGGTGGAGACCGGGAGCGGAGAGCTCGGGTGTTCTCGCTAGTCTTGGCACGGCGGTGCTGGGGGGCGCAAGCGGCAATCCCCGTTGGGGCCGCCGTTTACTCTAGATATGCGGGGCGACTGAGGTCCGGAGTGCACCTGCGAGATACCCGTTCGAGATTAGCCCCTCGACGGCGTGAGGAGTTTCGGACATGACTTTAGTCCTCTACGGCTAGGTTAGAGCTTGCTCCTGGTATGGCGGTAGGACCGCTGGAAGGGGGTGCAAACGCAAGGTCATATGGATGCTCGAAACATCCACGTACTTGACCCCGATGAAGAGAGCGCTGGTAAGGGTACTCAAGTGCCGGGATAAGATCGGAGTGGATCTTCAATACCCTGCGGGGTAACCGTTAGGCCAAGCGTAAATTTACGGGGCGACGTAGGTGCGACCTCGCGTACCACCCGAGGAGAGGATCTGGCTATGGATCGGCTATCCCGTGAAACTACCTAATGTAAAGGAGATTGGCGTCAAAAGTGAAAAGCTACGTACCGGGTCGCGGGAATAAGGGGCCCAGCGAGTCGACCTGCGGCGTATCCAACGCCGAGCGGCACGGAGCCGGCGGTTAGTCCAGGGGGACGTAGGCTCAAGCGGTTGAACATAAGGCTTAGTGGCTACCAAAAAAAAAAACAAAAATGAATCAGGATAGGGAGAGCTCGATTGTCCATTCAAACGCCAAGTTGATACAATTGGCCCTCCCGGAGGCGAGAGCATCAAAGGTGTGCGCTCAAGCCTCCGGAGAAGCAGCATAACGGGTGGTGCCCACTCCCGGAAGCGAAGAGAGTGAGGTGTATGTTGGGCTACATAAGAAGTGTTGAGCAACTTGTAATATACCCCCGTGCAATTTGGCATCAAAGCGCTATCGGTCGTTTCCAATGAATAAAATTACTTCGTTGAAGGATGTATTGAAAGCTTGCTTGTCAGTAAAAAAATTCTGCTTGTGATGCAGTTCTCAGTTTTGCGGGCGAGAAACGCAAAGATCATTCTGTTTCCCGTTGAGTGTTCACCGAATCGGTCCGCAAGGGACGTGTTTCGAGGGGACGTGTAGCATACATGCAGCATATTTATGTGTGGATCCTTTCTTAGTGTCTGCTATTTGTAGTATCGATTGCGAAGGATGAACAGTTATTTTACAAAGGCTAGACAGTTAGTGACGTGAATCTTGGGAACTCCAAACCTCAGGTTCAGGCTATTGCATTTGAATGACAAAAAGAGGTATGAGCCAGACTAGAAGTTATGATGCAAAATGTTGGTGTTGCATGTTATAAGATATCATGGAGGTGAGCTCTTTCCTTGTTAAGGAATAAGCGTGGATGGTCTGTCCTTGACTCTAGCTTTTGAGGCTAAATTGAATTACATATTCGAACCGCCCGCCTAGCGCTGTCCAGATGGATTGCAGTGGAACGTACCGGGTGAGGTTATAAAATGTGAGGAGGTTTTCACCTATGGAAGAAAGGGATCACTCTCAGCGAGATACAAGTATATAAGTGCGGGTAGACACTCAGCACAACAGCGGCGAGTGTCGAGGCTTTTGCTGGACGCTAACGACCCAAGAAGTCGTGAACTCCTGCGGAATGTAGCAGGAGGGGGACCAATTGGCTGTCCCGAAAGTATCGACCTTGCCTATTGAGTGTGGTCGCAGCACATGGAATGGTCGTGGACGCAATGCGTTGGTACCTTTAAAATTCAACTGGTATGCCAGAGGTTGTATTCGATGCTGACCTGACCGAAAAACCAAATATAGTCGCATGGAATAGAGGGCCCTGCCCACAGAAAGTTGGCCCGAGGTACAATCTAACCAATAAGGTTGCCGCCTGTCAAGAGCAGGGCAAGGCTTTAGGTCTCGGTAAGCCGTACGGAAGGGTACCGCATCGGGTCCGCTACTTACAGACCACTCCGCCTCGAGGTGTACTGGCGTCGCAGTTCGGGATGTGGCTCCCACATACATGTATCGAAATACAGACGTCTCGCGATACTATACTAAGTAATGTGTTATTGCATTTTTTTCTTCGGTATTCCGTCTTTTATCTCTTAATTAGTGTAAATTCAATAGCAATACGGCCATTGTGGCAAGAATCTCACTTTAATCTCTCCGTGAGAGCTAGATTTAGATTACAAGAAGCGTTTTTGAAGTATACGTCTTACTATTACCTGTTTTTATTATTCAATACTGTTGCTATTTGATGCTTAACTACTGTCAATATCACTATCAGACCTTAACGAGACATTGCTCGTATAACTGAAATAGTTGATTGTTTTTCAGGAACGTGCGAATAAGATAAGTTCAGAAAGGCGAAAGGTCAAAAATGGATTTTGCATTGAATAAACAGAGAACCACATTTCTTTCTATCATTACGAGAATTGAAAATTGAATTATGTAAAGGTAGTCATCGAAGGAGGTCTAGTATAATGTCCACCCTCTGTTCACGGCGGAAATGGATTATATGTCATCCTAACGAGGTTTTGAGTAGTGATTCCTCAATTAGACTGAGTTGTTGTTTATTCTTAATATGCAACTTTGCTTTTATCATGTCCACTCAAAAAATGCATTAGTCAAGTGATGGTACCTCACCATCATAAAGACGCTTGGCGGACCCATC
>VALG01014868.1:0-13720 GCA_009835305.1 Ipomoea purpurea | reverse complement strand
TGTTTGGGGCTTGCTAGTAGTACAAGTATGGAAAAGTCATTGGGTTAGCCATTTTGCTATAGCTAGCTCTTGTACAGTCCATAATTGCCTAAATCCAAACAAATTTCTTGCATACCTTTGATTTAGTTAGGATCTCCTGGTCTATAAACACTAACACTTTTGGTGTTTGTTTTTCTGCAGAGGACAAAGTAATCAATGGAGGTTCAACCCCACTCCCAGTGGGAGCATCATCATCTTCAGCTTGGGTTTGGTTGTTGCATTCATGAATCTTTTCTAGGATTATGGAGATTTTAAGGTAATTGTATTAGCATGTCATTTTGTGGATAATTACAATGATTGAGTGGACAAAAGAATTTGAGAATTTGCATTCAGATATTGACATGAGAAAACCAACAAGGATATTTTGTGGTCCTTTGGAAAACCCAGTCTTGCATTTTAGGCATTTTTCTTTGATGTACGATGTCTGTCTCGTACGTGATTTTAACTCACAAAGAGACATAAGGAGATAATGAAAAAAAAGGTCAATAAACAGTTCTCAGGGAAGAGTCGAATTTAAAACTTGTGATCATCTAGTTAATTGCCCGACCAGCTTGGCTGAATTATTGCACTATTTAAGGCTTTTTTTGTATGATGTGAAGTTGCAGGCATTTTAGAATCTGGTTTATTTCCAAAAGCAAATAGCTGAATATACACGACGATGGGGGGTGATGCAAGACAGGTCATGTTTCACTCCATTGTGAAAACTCATTATTGCCCTCATAAAGTCATGTGGGTTATTTTTGCATTTTATGAGATGTGAACCAAAATACATCAAATACTCTAAAGCATATATGTCGAAAATGAAAGGAGCCAACTTGGATTGGGTCAATGAGAAAGCAAGAAAGAAAACTCATGGACCGAACCTATGGCTCTTACAATAAGTTCAGCCTATAAGGCTCGCTATTTAATGTCTTAATGAATGATATGATATAGTCACATGACTTATAGGGTTGACAATTTGTTATTCATTGTTTCCAAAGGGTTGATTTCGCAACCTCAAACGCCCCGGCATGACAAGACTATTAGGAATATAGCGGAATAATGGAGAAGTGAAGAATCGAAAATTGAGAATTATAGAAGTTAAATAATAGGGGAAAATATGTAAATGACAGAATAAGAAATCACTAAATTGGGAAAATATAAAATAAATATCTATATATTAATCTCTAAAAGAACTACAAGGAATTATCTATAATATATATATATATATATATATATATATATTTATATATATATTATATATATATATATTATATATGTTACGTTAAAAATCAAAGAAGGAAATGAATGAATTGCAATTGATGTTGCAAGATGAGTGATTACAAAGAAAAAGCAAATGATATTTACAATAAAAAAAATGGAGAGAGCTTTGCGCATGAATTGGCGGAGATGTCAAGAGAGGAGAAGTGCAGCAATGCAGCATGCGACGTGGATATAATAGTTGGACATAGCCTTGAATTAATTTGAGCCACAAAATTTGAGCACATTTTAACAATCTCCACCTTGGATCAAATTTATTAAGAATTAACAAACTGGAACAGCCGACTAAACTCAAACACTGCTTGAACTTAGCAATAGGAAAAACCTTAGAATAGCAGGATGTATCACCATCAACTTCCTATGTGACTGAAAGAGCATAGGCAACCATGTTGGTTCCATCATCACTAGCATACCTAGCAGGTTTTTTAATTGTCCCCTAGGACGATCCATAGCAATGGAATACTCTCATTGTGGCTCGACGAGAGGTGCAGTGCTAGTAGATGCATCATCTTTAGTTTTACCACCATCAGTAGTAACACTATCAATAGGCCTGAACTCAAACTCACATTTTCACCAGTACTTTGCGTCTCACTGTACTGGGAACTTTTCCAGAAGAAAGTAGTGCATTTTCGTCAAAAGTGATATCTCGACTCAGAATGATTTTCTGAGAATCAGGAGACCATAGACGATACCCTTTTGACTCAGAAGCATAACCAAGAAAATGCATTTTGACAGCTCTCGGTTTAATTTACCCGTACTGAATGAGCATAAGCAGGACATCCAAAAACTCTTAAGATAGAGTAGTCAACAGGATTACCTGACCAAACTTCTTCTGGAATTTTGAAATCAAGGATGAATGTGGAGATCTATTTACCAAATAGCAAGCAGTAGAAACGGCCTCGGCCCAAAAATCACGCCGTTTCCATAACCCAGCATTAGAGAGCATACAACGAGCTCTTTCCTAATAGAGTCCTGTTCAAACGTTCGGCAACACCATTCTGCTGGGGTTTTACCAGGCAAGGCCTTGTGCCTGGCGATTCCATTTGCCGCACAGAAGTCATTGAAATCTGACTCACAGAACTCCAAGCCATTGTCTGTCCTGAGCTTCTTGACTTTTTTTACCTGTCTGAGTCTCAACGAGTATTTTCCACTTCTTGAAAATAGAAAATGCCTGATTTTTGTTTCAGGAAATAGACCCAGACTTTACGAGAAAAGTCATCAATAATAGACATAAAATATCTACAGCCTCCCATAGACTGGAATTTAGTGGTCCCCATAAATCGAAATGTATGTATTCCAATACATCTTTGGTACGGTGTGTAGTAGTAAAGAAACTAACCGCTTTCTGTTTCCCCAAAACACAATGCTCACAAAAATTAATTTACCCGTACCTGAACCACCAAGGAGCCTTTCTTGCTTAGGAGATGCATGCCTTTCTCACTCATATGCCTAGACGCATATGCCATAGTTGAGTGAGATCTGCATCAGACATCGATGAGGATACCGCTACTGAACCTGTCACAGTACTGCCATGCAACACGTACAAGCTTCCAGAACGAGAAGCTTTCTTGAGAAAAAGAGAGTCTTTTATGACCTTTAGAACTCCACCTTCAGCTGTGTACTTGCACCCAGAGACTCAAAGGTGCCCAATGATATCAGATTGCGTTTCAAATCAAGAAATATACCGAACATTGGTAAGAGTCTGATAACATTATCATGAGTTTTAATCCGAACACTTCCAATTCCACTAACCTTGCATTGGGTATCATTACCTAGCAAGACAACTTCACCATCAACCGGTTCCAGAGAGACGAACCAATCTTTGTGAGGACACATGTGGAATGTACAACCATAGTCCAGAATCCACTCGGTTTCGCTCCGTTTGCAACCGGAGCTAACAGATAACATCACATCTCCTTCTGAATCACTTTCAACAACACTAGCTTCAGCAGACTTTTCTCTCTTTTGCTTTTTTCTTTATCTTTAAGCATTCAGTCAAACATGACCATGCTTCTTGCAGTACTTACAGGATTTGTTGGACTCTGTCCTTCTGGACTTAGATCTAGATTTTTATTGCCACTCTCTATTCAAGTGAACGACCACTTACGGTCAAACCTTCACCTTTGTCCTCAGACTTAACTTCAAAGTCAAACTTTTCTTTGGACAATAGGTTTGACTTAACATTGTCGAAAGTAATGGTATCACTACTATTACCATACATCATAATTTCTTTGAAATGCTTGTATGATTTAGGAGAGAGACACAGCAATAAACAGCACGATCCTCATCTTCAATTACGACATCAATATTTTCCAAGTCCAATAAAAAAAGAATTGAATTCATCCAAGTGAGATTTAATAGAAGTACCTTCCGTCATACGGATTGTGTACAGACGTTCCTTCAGGTGTAGCGTGTTTGCCAGAGTTTTGGTCCATGTAAAGCGTATCAGCTTGGACCATAATCTGACGCAGTCGTCTCACTTTATACCCTCACGTAGAACCTCTTTAGACAGACACAAAAATGGTTGAACGTGCCTTGTCATCCAAATCTTCCCAATTTCATCTATCATTGTAGTCGGTTTCTTCTTCTTCCCAGCTAGCGCTTTCTTCAAACCGTTCCGGGTTAGAACGGCTTCCATCTGAACCTTCCAGATAGAGAAGCTAATTTTCCTGTCGAACTTCTCGATATCGAACTTGGTTAACAGTCGACATCTTTGAAAATAATTCTCAATTAAACCGCTCTGATACCACTTGTTAGGAATATAGTGGAATAATGGGGAAGCGAAGAATCGAAAATTGAGAATTATAGAAGTTAAATAATAGGAAAAATATGTAAATGACAGAATAAGAAATTACTAAATTGGAAAAATATAAAAATAAATAAATAAATAAATAAATAAATAAATAAATATAGTATATATATATATTTATAGTATATATATATATATATATAATATATTCTATTATATATATATAGTATTATATATATACCATAAAAAAATAATATATATATATGCGGGTCCAGTGCGGCAGTGTCTTATGGTGCGTTTATTTCTTACGGTGCGGCAACACCAATAGTTCACCAATATGCATCCATCAACGTTAGGAAATACACCACACAAAACAGAGTAAACAGATCGCATCACAAAACACACACCATTAGGTGTGAGTAAAAACACCATACACAATGTTCGGAATAACATTGGGGGGTGGTGATGTTATTTATGGTGATTTTTTTTGAGTCTGGTGTGTATTTTGTGATGTTTTATTACATTTCATTGGGGTTGTTTTAGTTACACTGTTGGTGCATATTGTTAACAACTGTTTGGTGTATTCTGGAATGACCGCACCGCGCACGTTAAGACCGCGCATATGAGCGCTCTTCATATATATATATATATATATATTATACTATATATATATTATATATAATATATATTATATATAATATAGTATAATATAAATAGTATCATAAATAAATATTCTATTAAATATTACTATATTAATATTAATGTCTACAGTGAGATATATCAAAGAAGGAAATTAACTATGATTATGCACATTTTATTGATTGTAGCAATGAATAAAGTGATACAAAAGAATAAGCCAAATGACATATTAAAATAAGATTAATTATTTATACAATATAAAAAAAAAAAAAAAAAAGAAAATAAAAATATAATAAAAAATAAAAATAAGGAGAGGAGCTATTGCATGAAATTGGCCATCATCGGCTACAGATTCCCGCGCAATGAGACTAAGAAAAAGATGCAGCTATGCATCATAGGACATTGGAGATTAATTAATGTGTTGATACCTCAGTAACCTGTCGCACACTATATAATATTGAGTCACCACTATTTGATTAAAACTAAAAGGAATCATGTAATTGATATAATATAGAAATGTACTACATTATCGATTTATAAGGTGGAAATAAACTAAAATCCATTTATGAGAAGGCAGGTTAGATATTTTCCAATATATGTACTAATGCTATTAGTTGTTAATGATGATTACCCTACATCCCGTAAAATAACTTCAATCTGGGTCTATTTTTGAAACACAAAAATCTTTGCTGATGAGAAAGATAAAGCTGGATAAAACTGTGCATGCAATGCAGATACATGTGAGCTAATTGAAATGTTCCAGATGATGTCAAAAGTTGGAATAACAGTGGCGAAAAATGTGTATCTATTGGAATTTGAAGCCACAAAATAAATTATAAGTCACTAAACAATCTCAACACCTTATGATCAAAAAATTCACTGTGAAAAAATTCAACCATATGAAAACGCGACATACAACAATTAATGCATCAGCTTGGAAAACTTAAGTGAAAATAAGGATAGTAAATTTCTCGAGTGAGTAGCATATCTGCTTGGATTCACTCCAAATAGTATGAATCTTGACCATCTGAATGAAAAATATATCTCCTGCAACTTACATCAGTCGTCGAAATAAAATGACCTACTGAACATCAATGTGTATTGGATATGTATGGCAATGAATAGGAAAACTTCAAATTCATGTGTAGAGATGGAATAGCACTTTGTACATATCCAGATAACACAATGTGTGACCTTGTGAACACCAATTCCATAAATAACCAACCCGATAGGCACAAGGTAAAGTAACCATTCATATTAAACACCCTCTGTTGCTGCAAATAATCCGCTAAGTTCATATGATTAACGCCAGAATAATATATGACTGAAGCATAGCATTCCAATATCTGATAGCACATATATACAAAGAGAGTGAAAATACTCAATAAAACATCGGTAAACGCATACGGAACGTCTGTCCAAGAATCACCCAACCCATAATCAGAATCTAACAAAGACCCTATCATAATGATTTGTAAAAGATGTAGAAGTAAAAAATTATCAGATCACAGAAAACTCAGCCCAAAGATCGAATACAGTACATAGTACCTTTAGGTACCGTAAGTAAATTCATTTACGGCGTCTTCCAAAATGTCCTTTACCAGGGTTAATGCATACTTATGTATACGTACTCACTATTCACATAATATAACAGCATAGAGCCAAATATCAAATATAAACATAGTGACATATACAAATCAGCCCTCTACATATAACAGAACTTTCAACAAAGCAACGAGTAAGGAAACTTTTTGGAAATATAAACACTATTACACATCTAGACTTAAGAGGACAAATTTAAACCATCGAATGTATACCTTAAAAATATGCTGCACTCTAATAGGAAGTATGAACCAAAGGTACTCATACAAAATTAGTACATTTTGAAATCGGATATACAAACAAAGAACTTCATCATTGAACATTAATATTTCACCGGAATAGATAGTAAGTTTACACCGACCATTGTATCGATCCCTTGTATCTACAATGCCAAGAACCATTTGCTGGCAACCAAAGGTCTATCATCCTAATATCTCTATTGCTTAGGTTTGAGAAACATTCAAGTCATTCATATCCAAATATGATTAATATATTAGGAAGCAAAAGAAAGCAATAACTCTCATCAAATGCATAAAGACAGGCAATATATCGACAATAATGCTCCATTAGAAATATTCTTTAAAAAATAGATCACAGTTATTCATAATTGGACTTCTGATGAAATCCATTTTCCACCCCTAACTAAACATAACGCATACAAAACCACGCAATCAATATGGAACCACTTGCTTGGAGCCTTGCTTTAGAACCCCCATTAAAGAGATTTTTGTTTAAGCACGGCAGACACAATGGTTCCCTTCCCATGAACTTCAATCCTCAGGTTGAGTACAGTAAAGTTCTTCATAGCTCTCCATGTAGGAAAGCAATTCTTTACTCAGTTGCTCCAACTCCAAATCAAAAAATGAACAAAAGCAAAGTAGAACGTATTAAAAGAAGTATGCATGAACAACTGGAAAAAGATCTGTTAAAGTCAATACCTTCACTGATCAAACAACCTCGAAAAACTAACCGTGCTTTCCACCATGCTTTCTCATACCCCAGGAATGCTTCTTTCTTTTTGTAAATCCATTACAACTCACATGTCGCTTTGAATTCGGCAACTCTACCAGCTTCCCAGTCTCATTCTTATGGAGCACTTTCCCACCTTCCTTGCCATAAAGGCAACCAACCACTTGGCGATTGGCACAGGAAATAGCCTCAGAATAGCAGGATGGATCACCATCAACCTCTGTGCAAACTAAAAGAGGGCATAGCAACCAAAGTGGGTTTCATCATCACTAGCATAACCTAGCAAGATTTTTCTAATTGTCCTTCCTAAGACGATCTTTAGCAATAAATACTCTCGTTGTGGCTCGACGAGAGGTGCGGTATTATAGATTCATAATTTTTAGTATTACTATAACATTAGTAAACAATATCTTAAGCTGAACTCAAACTCCACTATATCACCAGTAACTCTGGCGTCTCACCATGTACTGGGAACTTTTCATAAGAAAGTTAGTGCATTTTCATCAAAGTGATATCTGACTCAGAATGAAATTTTATGAGAATCAGGATACCATAGGAAGAATACCCTTTCTGGACTCAGAAAGCAATACCAAGGAAAATGACACTTTGACAGGCTCTTATGGTTATATAATCGTTACCCGTACTGGAATGAGCATATGCAGGACATCCAAAAACTCTTAAAACAAAGTAGTCAACATGATTACCTGACCAAACTTCCTCTGGAATTTTGAAGTCAAGGGATGAATGTGGAGATCTATTCACCAAATAGCAAGCAGTAGAAACGACCTCGGCCTAAAAATCATGTCATTTCCATAACCCAGCATTAGAGAGCATACAATGAGCTCTTTCCAATAATGTCATGTTCAAAAGTTCAGCAACACCATTTTGTTGGGGTTTACCAGGCAAGGTCTTGTGCCTGGCGATTCCATTTGCCAAACAGAAGTCATTGAAATCTGACTCACAGAATTCTAAGCCATTGTGTGTCCTGAGTTTCTTGACTTTTTTCCCGGTCTGAGTCTCAACAAGTATTTTCCACTTTTTAAAAATAGAAAAATGCCTGTTACCAATAGACTGGCAATATATTCCGCCTCAGTCGTAGATAACGCAGCAATAGACTGAAGCGTAGCTTTCTAACTGATAACACAATTACAAAGAGTGAAAATACAACTGGAAAGCGATCAACGTCTCAAAGGGATGAATTTTGAAAGATAGCACAATTACAAAGAGCCACGTTGGCCTCATTGGACGTCATTCTCCGTTCTCGCTTACTGCACTTATCCGTTTCCTTTTATTCTCTCCTCCTTGTTTATTGCCGCTTAGTCTCTTTTTTCTATGTATAAATAGTTTGAGTTATTTGCTTTGTAACATATGCTTCGTACGCATTCATATATATATATTCTTTTTTCTTATTAAAGGAATTAATTACAATATTATATTATATAGTATATTATCTATTATATATATATATATATATATTATATATATTCGTTGTATTTATTTTGTCATTTTATTTTCCCATTTATTATTTAACTTCTATAATTCCTCAATTTTTTATTCTTCACTCCGCTATTTCCGTATATTCTAACAAGTGGTTTGTACAGGAGCGCGTTTAAATTGAGAATTATTTTCAGAGTCGACTGTTACAAGTTCCGATAACGAGCAAGTTCGACGGCGGGAAAATTAGTTCTCTATCTGGAAGTTCAGATGGAAGCTCGTTCTAACTCAAAACGGTTTGGAAGAAAAGCTCTAGCTGGGAAGAAGAGAAAACCGGCTACAATGACAGGATGAAAGTTGGAAGATTTGGATGACAAGACACGTAGTCAACCATTCTTTTGTGCTGTCTAAAGGAGGTTCAACGTAGAGGTATAGTAAGTGAGACACCTGCTTTATAACCACCCCGTTTACGACCCCTAAGACCACGTAATTAATTTAATCTCATGAACCCATAGAAAGAATAAATTATTATGATTAAGTTAGAATTAGGCCCAACCATAGTCCGTGGGACCCCATCCTTAAAGCCCATTACCCTAATCCTAGAGGGATTAACCCCATACATATAAATAGGGAACTTAGAAGGCATTTAGAATCCCCACCACAATAATTCTCCACCACCCAAGGAGCCTCCAAGAATCCCCCTAGGAGGAATCAAGAAATCAAGAAAGCTTAAGAAAAGATCCTTCATAGCCAAGGAATTAATTAAGGCTAAGAGGTAACCCATGTCTCAACAAAACCTATTTTCATAGTTATGATTTTCCCTTAGGGTTTTCCCCATTTATTGTGAATGGCGTGATGGTGATGTTTATTATTTGATGTTGAATTGATGATTCCATGGGAATCTTGATAATCTTGATATTGGAGTTTCTTGATAATTATGTGTTCTTGATGATTAATGGTATTCTTGATGATTATTGTTGTTCTTGATGATTATGATGTTCTTGATGATTAATTGGTATCCTTGATGATTATGTGTTGTTCTTACCGAATCTTGCAATTAGAGACGAATCGTATTCTTGTTAATAAAAGTGATTAGAACCCTAGGTTGTATCGTATGATGTTATTCTTGGATTATCGGGTGGGAAATCGCATGTTTGGGTGTTGATTATGTTTAGAAAGCATGATAGGATATGTGCGTTCGTTTCTCGTATTTGATTCGTTAAATTGTCTACGTGTTGTTAATTGCGTTGTAAAGTGTCTAAGCATGGTTTCGGGTTCCACATCGGTTCCCGGACGAAAAAAGTTGTGAAAAGAGTCAGTGGGGGGTAGGGGACCGCCACCTACCCACGGCCTACTGTTCGGGCAGCGGGCAGCGGCGGGCGGGCAGCTGCCCACCGGCAACCGCTGCCCGGAAATACTGTCCGGCGGGCAGCCGGCGGGTGACCCCCACCCCACCGGCTACCCGCTGGAATATTGTCCCCTCGGACCCCGGCTACCCCGTTTGATGTTTCCCCGATCCCCGTGGTGTCCCAACGGACCCCGTTTGTCGTGCCGATGTCTAGTTTGATATTTCGGGTACCGTTCGTAGGTTTGAGTCGAATATATTGCATGCTAGTTGAATTGGTATCCGTTGACCTAGGTGGAAGAAGTATGAACCCCGTAAGGCTATTCCTAGTTGGTGATGGATCACGCATAGGTTTATTTTATACGTCGTATTCCCCTCCCAACGTGTAATGTGGGTTGCATGTGCTTGCTATGTGTTATGTGTGTGTGGTTGCCAATTCGGTAAAGGATCGGATTGGTTATCCGAAAAGGGTTCGGAAGCTGGCTGTAGTCAGATGGGTTTCCTGGCTGCAGTCAGATGACGTTATCCTGGGCGGCCCAGAAGCTGGTTGTAGTCAGATGGGAATTCCTGACTGCAATCAGATGGCACCTCCTGAACAGAGGGTTCGGGCCGGCTGTAGTCAGATGGGCTTCCTGGCTACAGTCAGAGTGCACGTTCTTATGGGCTTTGGTTCATTGGGAGCCAAAGCAATGATTCCTCCGTGTGGATACGGGGCAGGGTGCTGCGGGCCGTGTCAGAGCTATATGCGCTGACCCTCATGTATGGGCATGCGATTGGTCCTGTGGCGCCAACAAAGTGTGCTACGTGTTGAGAGGTGGAAGATTGTGGTTATGACTATCTTGATAATGTGACGGGAGATTTATGTTAAGACTGTTTATGTGAGTTATGATCATCGGTTATGCTTGCCTTAATTGCTTATCTATTGTGAACTGCTTATGACTGTTATAACAATGCTTGCGTCTGGCTTTAACTGTCGAGTCGTCCCCGGGTTTTAAAGCTAGAGTTCGTAGGATATATCTTCATGCTCAAATGGTTTTCTTTATATATCTAATATATCTTGCTATATGTATTGTATTTCAACGCGTTGGAGTGGGTTACCAGCATCTCTCGCTGAACAGATATATTTGGCTTTCAGGCACAGAAGATTAAGTCACTGGAGCGCGCTAGAACTGGGGGATAGTAGTAGTATTCCCTTTGGCCTGCGTGCCACGTTATGCATTTACCTTCGAGGATACAGTAGTTAGCCTGTGCACTTGGTTCTCTAGCCCAGGTGTGGCATTAGCACCCCACTTGTATGTTACATTTGGGATTTAATAAATGTTTCTCTATTTTATGAGTTTTAAATGTTTTAAAACCTGGGTGTTACAGTTGGTATCAGAGCTACGTTGACTATGGAAAACTCTTAAGACTTGAACTTTAGGACGTTAGGCTTGAACTTCTAAGCTATTTAGAACTTTAGGGCTTGGATCTTAGACGGCGGTTAGATTGTGAAACCTACCATGAAAAACTTCCCCCACGCTTACTTCTTCCCACTTATTCACTTCATAAGAAGTACAACAGACTTTAATCTAACACTCCTATAAACCGCTGACCGGAAAAGCAGATAACATGGCCCCAAACAGAAGACAATCCAGGGACTCCGGAACCCACACTGACGACACCCCATGACCAAACTCTACAGCAACTACACCACAAGTTCGCGCAGGCACTAAGTGATGCGCCCTTCGCAACGTAAAGGCCCCACCACATCCAACGAATCACAGTTAAAATCGCCGATAGTTTCAATACACCGACTCTACGTTACTCCGGGAAGAAGACCCCAGTTCCTAGACGAAGTGGATCCGGACTCTCGATAGAATTTTAGGGTAGTAGAATGTCCGGAGGACGTCGCGTAGAAATAGCCTCGTTCTACTTCGGACCAAAAAAAAGAACGAAAAACTGAGAACGAGGACCAACCACCAACAAGAGCCGGGGTTCAATTGGGAGAGCCTCAAGCAAACTCGGAAAAACTGCGCGAACGGTTAAAAACACCCAACTCACATAAAGGATCCATGTATGAAGAGTTCCTTCACCTAAAGCAAGGAACAACCACCGTCACAGAGTACCATAAACGATTCCTCGAGCTGGCACGCTTCGCGCCCGAACTCGTCCCCACCGAAGCAACCAAGGTGGAAAGATTCGTATCGGGCTTCAACTTCGAAGCCCGAAGGCACTGGTGGTAAGCAAGGCCCCGGACCCTCAACGAGGCTTACGGCAGGCCGCGACCTCTATCGAATCCAACTATCCAACGCGGGGTCAAGAACAGATGCGAAGGAAAGGAACCCCGGAAGTGGGGCACCGCAGTAAAAAGAACAAGGAACGACGTCGGCACGAGGGCCAAAACACCGAGACCGCCCCTGGGAAACAATGAAGCACCCAAGGAACTTCCGTCCGTGCCCGAGATGCAACAAAAGCCACCGCGGCAAGACTGCGCGGGTAACCCTTTGAGATTGTTCAACTGCGCGGGAGGAAGGGCACAGGGCCTTCCATGCACTCAGCCCCAAAAGCCACGCCCACCACCACGGGCCAACACGGGGGCTACGCGCCACCCGGAAAAAAGTATTCGTCATGAGCCAAACACAAGCCGAACTCGGAAACGGAGAAGACTGGAAGGGGGAAAACCCCAACCCCGAAGACGGGGACCATGCGGACCCCGCCGAAGAAAATCCCGAAAGCGGAATTCTGAGCCATCACCCCGTGTAACCATTCCCCCTATATCATATAACCGCTTATTTAGTTTAAATTACTTCGGAACATTATGTCTACTTAGCTTATTATTTAGGAAGCATTATGAATAAAGATTTCGTTGATCAAAATCCAATGCAAGGTAAAACATGAGTTATACCATCAACTCAACCCCTTTCCCCCACTAAAAGACGGAAATAAGGAAAAAGACAAAGGGGACCACACCACCCATAATTGCCTAATGTTACATTAGGAATGGAACCTTTAAGACCTCCCATTCTATAAGTTAAGTTCTTAAACCCACTAGCCCATGTGTGTTTCTTGAAACCTTAAGGGAACACTCTCTTGGTTAAAACCCCTCTAAACCCCTAAACCCACAAAACCCCAAATCAAAAACCCTTTCTTCTTCCAATCTCTTCTTCTTCCCATTCCCTCCCTTCTTCTCCCCACGGCACCACCCCCCAACCTGCCCACCCCCAACCAAACGCCGGCCGACGCCCGTCAAGCCGCCCGAACCCGTCCGACACACCGCGAGGCAACACGACGCCGGGGACGCCACCCGCCTCCGCCAAGCACGCGCTGCCACTCCCCCACGGCCGCCGCCCTACCGCCCCGCTAATCAGTCGCCGGACACCCCCCATCGGCGCCCCTCGCCGCGGGAGGCCGCGGAAAACCGCCGTAACCACCGGAAAAATCTCGCCGGACAAACCCGCCGGAAAAGTCACTCGCGCAATGCCAAAGAAACCTCTCGGAATCCGCCCCGGAGTGGGGAGCAATGCCGATTACACGGTAATCGGATGGTAAAGCACTTGAACACCGATCAATTCTCTCCGGAACTTGGTTGATATGCTTAGAACATCAAGGACTTTATAGATACGTTACTCACTATCAAAGGGGATACGTACCCGAATTGGTGAAAGAATTCTATCAACACCTTGTGGCCCAAACGAGGTGACAAG
>VALG01014866.1:0-33360 GCA_009835305.1 Ipomoea purpurea | reverse complement strand
TCCTTTTTATGATTAAAAGGTGAGATTTTACTATCAGAAATTGTCATGGGTTTCTCGTTGTTATACAAAAAATAAAATTATAAAAATTTATTGAATTGTTACTAAGCTCTATTACGTTGTATCACCACATGTATCGTGTTTAATATACTTTCTCAACCTACTGAAAACAATGAACTATAACCTTCACTAAGGTTTGAACTCAACAATCTTTCACATGAAAGCTCCAACCCCCCCGGGTACCATTAAATTCACATAGTCTTGGTAAAAATTTATTGATTAAAACTGCACACTAAAACAACTATTTATGGAATTTGAGTATTTGACCCATATTGTATACGAAGCTAGTCTACATTTTTTTTGTAGTCAATGAATATAAGATTCCCCTGACATAATATTTTTTTTACTTTCACTTAAAAAAGGCAAAATGCATTATAGAGGTGTCTTACCATTATTGAATTCCTGTTGATATTAGTTCCACTTGCTTCAATTCTTCTGTGAAAGCTTACACACAATCAAAGTAACTAACAAAAAATTGCAGATCTAGAGATCCAAGCTAGGATGGCTTGTGTAGCTGTAGCTTCTCTTCTCAGAACAATAGAGCTTGAGTTCTTGCAATATCACCCTCGTCCACTTGTACTGGACAATCATCTCATCTCTTCCAACAAACACTTGATCCAATCTTTCCACCAAAAGCTTGGATTTCTCATTCCCCAATTCGATGCCTACAGAATCGATGGTGTTGAAGCAGTTAAACGCTTGGAAACCAAGCTCAGGGATTTAGCTTCAGGAGTGGAAGATGAAATCGAAATCCTAGTAGCAGACCTTTAATGATTATGAATATTTAGACGGAATAGCAGATCTCTTTGTGGAAGAAGATCGAGTAGAAGATCTGTATGCGGAGAAGATGATGAGTCAGCCTTTGTGTGAAACTTGGTCAAGTTTTCAAAGTGCAATGGAAGAAATTGAAGCCATCAAGGAAGAGTTGGTGAAAATCAAGAATATGGACGAGGCAGAAGGAAGAAAGACAGCCCATGATGTTTTACAAAGGTCTCAAGTTCTTTCCTCCCAGCATGCTTCACACTCCCAGGAACAAATGGTTGGGAAAAAAGACGAGTATGAGATAATCAAGGAGCTGCTAACTGGACTTGGATCTAAGGAAAAGAAAGTTGTATCAATTACAGGTATGGGAGGAATCGGTAAAACAACTTTGGCCAGACAAGTCTATGAAGATCCATCAATTTGTACCCACTTTGATGTGCGAGCGTGGGCTGTTGCGTCACAGCTTCACAACAAGAGGCAAATGCTTGTAAGTCTTCTTAATTCAATTTCCAAACAAATAACATAAGAAATTCCAGTGATGATGATCTTGCTTTAAAACTCTACCAATGTTTAAAGCGTCAAAGGTACATGGTTGTGGTTGATGATGTGTGGAATTGTGAGGCATGGGATGATGTTAGCAATTGCTTTCCTGATGATGGAAATGGGAGTCGAGTATTGTTAACTACTCGCCTCGCAAAGGTGGCAAATTATACTAGCCCCGACAATGACTTTTCTCATTATATGCAATTATTGGATCAAACTGATAGTTGGAATTTATTTTTGAAAAGACAGGTAAATCTCGTGGTCTTGAATTTGAGATAATTGGGAGGCCAATTGTTGAAAAATGTAAAGGATTGCCTCTAGCAATAATTGTGGTTGCAGGATTGTTCTCCAAACTCAACACACTAAATGAGTGGGAGAATATTGCAAAAGCTCTAGATTCTTCTACAACAATAACTATTGCGGCAACATGTTCAAAAATACTCTCACTGAGCTACAATCACTTGCCTCACCACTTAAAGGCATGCTTTTTATATTTAGGGATTTTTCCAGAAGATAATGAGATCAATGTTAATGAGCTTTCAAGGTTATGGTCTGCGGAAGGACTTGTAAAGACATCCGAGAATGAAAACTTTGATGTAGTGGCTGAAAGGTACACACAAGAACTTATGGATCGAAACCTAATTCTTGTGAGCAAGTGGAGTTGTTGTGGAAGAAGAATTAAAGTGTTTGGGGTGCATGATTTATTGCATGCCTTTTGTGTGAAAGAAGCTCAAAAGGAGAACCTTCTGCATGTTGTTCGAGAAAATGGTTCAGATTTTCCTCAAAGATGCTTCCGCTGGTTAAGCATACAATCATCAAATTTTGATGTGTCTACACTATGTTATTCATCAAGAAGCTGTCGGTCCATCTTCTGTTTTTCCGAATGCAGAATCCTAAATTTGGAACAGTTCAAGCTATTGAGAGTATTCTTCTTTAATAGCTATCGGATGTACAAAAATATTTTGGATCTTGTCCATTTGAGATATTTACCTCCAGAGCTTAATAATCAAAATAATATGGAACTGTTCAAGGCTTGGAATCTTCAAACACTATATATTTGTGCTGATGATAGGAACTATTTGGAGTTTCCACAACTGCAATATATTTGTTGTTTATTTATTACGGGACATCCTCCCAAATTTGTTCATCAAAACTTGCAGAGTCTTTATTGGTTGAGGCCTAATCAATGCACAAAAGAATTGTTTACACATGTTCCAAACGTAAAGAAGATACGGATTGAGGGTGAATTTAGAGAGTGCAATGATTGCATCGAGAACCTTGTCAGTTTACAGCAGCTGGAGAGACTGTATATTTATGCTAATAGATGGCACTTTAGGAGTCCAAAGAAGATTGAGATTAACAGCCATATTGTTCTCTTGAAAAGCCTTAAGAGGTTAAATTTTCAAAGAAATTGTTTTGAGTGGAATGGAATTAATGTTCTTTGCAAGTTGCCTAGGTTGGAGGTACTCAAGTTAAGAGCTTCATGTGTAGGTGAAGAGTGGGAGCTACCAGAGGATGACAAATTCTGCCAGTTAATTGTTTTAGAAATTAGTGAAATAGATCTAAAGGAATGGAAAGCCATTGGTGATCATTTCCCAAAACTCAAGCACCTCTCCCTTTTTCAGTGCAAGAAATTGGAAGAGATCCCTAGCGGGTTTGCAGAAATTGAAGGATTGAAATCAATCCAATTAGTCGGTTGTCATCCTTCTTTGTTTGCTTCGGCTGAGGAAATCAAGGAAGAACAACTTGATTATTTGAATAATATTGTGGATGTGGTTGTGGAGGAGAAACTTGGCTATATTGATTTTTTGAAAAAGCCTTATTATAATATATGGACTCCCAAATCTTGTCCCCTAACTTTTATTCCCTGATGTGGCGGGCACTGATAAGCTATTTTTTTCATGTGGGTCCCAATACAAATGTCTACATCAAGATATTGTGTGTGTGTACATATCATTTTTCTTTGAAAAATATTGTGGATGTGGTTGTGGCCTATTGAAAATTACTATGTAGGGGATATGGATGTTTTGAAGAAGAATGACGCGATTTCAGTGTATAATATACTGCAGCACGAGCAGAAGAAGAGGAAGCTCGAGAAGAAGAAGGAGATGATGGAGAATGAGCAGGGAGAGGGGGAGGAGGAGGATGTTGATATGACGGAAGTGGACAATCCGGCCACCGAGACATGGTTGAGGAAGAATAGGAAGAGCCCTTGGGCTGGGAAGAAAGAGGGTTTGCAAGCTGAGCTTACTGATGAGCAGAAGAAGTATGCTGAAGAGTATGCCAAGAAGAAGGGCGAGGAGAAAGGTGAAAGAGAAAAGGGAGATCCTTTGGTTGAGAAGAGCACTTTTCATGGTAAGGAAGAGAGGGATTATCAGGGTAGGTCATGGATTGCACCTCCTAAGGACGCCAAGCCACAGAATGATCATTGTTATATTCCAAAGAGATTAGTGCATACTTGGAGTGGCCACACGAAAGGAGTTTCAGCTATTAGGTTCTTCCCCAAGCATGGCCATTTGATTCTTTCTGCTGGAATGGATACGAAAGTGAAGATTTGGGATGTTTTCAATTCAGGCAAGTGCATGAGGACTTACATGGGGCACTCGAAGGCGGTGAGAGATATTTGGTTTAGCAATGATGGGACTAAATTTTTAACTGCTAGCTATGGATTAAAAATATCAAGTATTGGGATACAGAGAACTGGAAAGGTGGATATCTACATTTTCGACGGGGAAGGTACCTATGTGGTGAGGCTTAATCCTGATGATGATAAACAGAATGTGCTTTTGGCGGGTATGGTGATAAGAAAGATAAGTACAGTTGATATGAACTCCGGCAGATTACTCAGGAGTATGATCAGCATCTTGGAGCAGTAATACCAATCACATTTGTGGATTGATTAAATTTTTTTTTTTTTTGAGGTTTGAACTTTCTAGGTGATTGATAAATCTCTCCGGGTCATGGGAGTTTGGCATTCCTGTTGTTATAAAGTACATTAGTGAACCCCATGTGCATATTATGCCCTATTTTCACACATCCAAATGGGAATTGCTTGCAGCCCAGAGTTGTGGATAATCAAATCCTTTATCTATTAGTACCAGGGGAGAGGTTCCAGCTGAACAAGAAGAAGAGATTTGCTGGACATATTGTAGCTGGGTATGCCTGTCAGGTTAATTTCTCACCTGATGGCGGTTTGTCATGTCAGGAGATGTGAAGGTAGATGCTGGTTTTGGGGATTGGAAGAGTTGCAAAGTCTTTAGAACTCTTAAGTGTCCATGATGGGGTATGCATTGGTGCTGCGTGGCATCCTTTGGAGCAAAGTAAAGTTGCTACCTGTGGCTGGGATGGCTTGATCAAATACTGGTAATAGATCTCATCCCTTATACAATATGATATAGTGCTTATGTGATGATTACATCTTTATATTGCTTTGTTGTGGCATTGGGACACTAGTTAGCAAACACTAAATGCAACAGTAAACCAGCCTAGGTTGCCCATAACTGACTGGCTCAAACCAAGAAAGTTTGGATTTGAATTGTGACCTTGTGATTACAAGTCTGTATCCTTAGCCAACTTGGCTGGGGTTAACCCGTGCTCAACCTTTCTGTTATGATAAGTGATGGCAACTAATTAATTCATTCTACAACTTTAGTTATACAAGATCACAAATTAGTTTCTCTTATTTTGCCTACTGAATAAGCTCCTTTAAATCACAATGGAGTGGTGCAGCTAACTTCCTCTGTTTTTCTATCTATTAATTTTATAATTGAATTTGGATTCTTAATTTGGAAATCTCTATGCTACTCAACTCTTTACCTGGGAATAGTATCACTCATTGTCATAAAAAGCAAGGAAAATAATTGTAGGACTGAATTGCTTCTATGTTTTAACTTCTGTAATCAGTTAGAGTAGGAACACCTCTAAGAAGTGTGCTTTGAGACCCCCAAAAATTCTTCTGATTATTAGTATCTCTTGTAATACATGTTGGTCTGAAAGGGTGGACAAATAACTTATGCTTAATCTGGATATGTTTTACACTTTTAATGTGTCTAACTGTCTATGTGTAGTCCTGTCTAAGTGACTTAACTCCTTGCTTTTTGGCAGGGACTAAACAATGGGATGGCAAGCTTGTGGTTTGTTTTTATTAATCATCTCTTTCACGGAGAGCTTCATTAATCAATCACTTCAGTTGGGAATTCAATCTTGTGTGAGGTCGGAGTTACGGATATATCAGAAAGCTGTATGAGCTCGAATGCTTCCTCACAATTTACAGGTCAAACACCTCCATATGTGTGCATGCTAGAAGAAAAACATAAATCCTAACTTGGGTGTCCTTCCTTGCATCCCTCTATCCTCTACCTTGATGATGATCAATTTTGCGCCATACAGAATTGTCTGATAGGCTGTCGAGGAAGTTGTTGAGTTGTATTATATTGCACTCTTTCCTGTATTATTGGCACTGGTCTGTAACGATGACTTGTAGGCTAAGATGGGATAGAACAAAGTCCAAAGTTCACTTTGATCGACTGTAATTTGTTATAGCAATTTTTATTTGACTAGCGGATTCGCCTACATTTTGCTCGTCTCGTATCTGGCGTGTGTTGGATTTGTAAGAATCTACAGGAGTGAGTGTAGTAATGAGAGTATGTATGTAGAAAGATTTTTCTTTCTTTTTGTATATTTCTATTTTTTTTTTTTGAAATTTCAAAATCTTGATTAATGGCCAAATTTCTGTAATGCACTGAGTTCCATTGCAGAGAAACAGAGTTCCTTCTGCAAATAGCTCATATATACATATACATAGATTTTGTAAATCAAATATCAACATAAGTTGCACAGTGGTTTGTTTATTAATCTCTCAGCTCATTCGCGGAAGGGCTTCATTAATCACTTGAATTGTAGATTGTCATTGGGATCCACATTGAAAAAGGTAGGCTTTCAACCCATTACATTAGAAAGTAAATTGTCCTGGGTTCTCTGTTACACAAAAAAAATTAAAATTAAAAATTTATTTGATTAAATTACTGCACACTAAAAACTATTTATGGAATTTGAGTATTGACAGTTGACACCATACCATAATCCGAAGCTATCTAACATTTTTTTGTCAGTCAATGAATATAATGATTCCCCGACAACTATACCTTTTTCTTTTTATCTTTCACTTTTTAAAAAAGGCAATGATGCATTATAGAGGGTGTCTTACCATTATTGAATTCCTGTTGATATTAGTTCCACTTGCTTCAATTCTTCTGTGAAAGCTTACACACATCAAAGTAACTAACAAAAAATTGCAGATCTAGAGATCCAAGCTAGGATGGCTTGTGTAGCTGTAGCTTCTCTTCTGAGAACAATAGAGCTTGAGTTCATGCCAATATCAACCTCGTCCACTTGTACTGCACTATGATCTCATCTCTCCCCAACAAAGACTTGATCCAATCTTTCCACCAAAAGCTTGGATTTCTCATAACCCAATTTGATGACAACAGAATCGATATGGATGGTGTTGAAGCAGTTAAACACTTGAAATGAAGCTGAGGGATTTAGCGTTCAGAGTGGAAGATGAAATCGAAATCCTAGTAGCAGACCTTTATGATGAAGATGAAGTCAAAATAGCAGATCTCGTTTTGAAAGAGGGAAAACCACAAAGTGACACAGAAGGGGAGAAGACTCAGCCTTATTGTGTGAAACTTCATCAAGTTTTTCAAAGTGCAATGGAAGGAATTGAAGCCATCAAGGAAGAGTTGGTGAGAATCAAGAATAGGGACGACGCAGAAGGAAAAAGAGACACCCCATGATGATATTCTACAAAGGTCTCAAGTTTCTTTCCTCCCAGCATGCTTCACACTCCAAAGACCAAATGGTCGGGAAAAAAGACGAGTTTGAGAAAATCAAGAAGCTGCTAACTGAACTTGGATCTAAGGAAACAAAAGTTGTATCAATTACAGGCATGGGAGGAATCGGTAAGACAAACTTTGGCCAGACGAGTCTACGAAGATCCATCATTTGTACCCACTTTGATGTGCGAGCGTGGGCTGTTGCGTCACAGCTTCACAACAAGAGGCAAATGCTTGCAAGTCTTCTTAATTCAATTTCCAAACAAGACAACCTAGAAAACTCCACTGATGAGGATCTCGCTTTAAAACTCTACCATGTTTAAAGCGTCAAAGGTACATGGTTGTGGTTGATGATGTGTGGAGTGGTGAGGCATGGGATGATGTTAGAAATTGCTTTCCTGATGATGGAAATGAGAGTCGAGTATTGTTAACTACTCGCCTCGCAGAGGTGGCAAATTATACTAGCTCCGACAATGACTTTTCTCATCATATGCAATTATTGGATCAAAACTGATAGTTGGAATTTATTTTGTGAAAAGACAGGTAAATCTTGTGGTGCTGAATTTGAGATAATTTGGAGCCCAATTGTTGAAAAATGCAAAGGATTGCCTCTAGCAATAATTGTGGTTGCCGGACTGTCCTCCAAACTCAACCACTAAATGAGAGGGGGAATATTGCAAAAGCTCTAGATTCTCTACAACAACAACTATTGCGGCCAAGATGTTCAGAAATACTCTCACTGAGCTACAATCACTTGCCTCACCACTTAAAGGCATGCTTTTTATATTTAGGGATTTTTCCAGAAGATGATGAGATCAACGCTAATGATCTTTCAAGGTTGTGGTCTGCGGAAGGATTGTAAAGGCATCTGAGAATGAACCGTTTGATGTAGTGGCTGAAAGGTACATACAAGAACTTATGGATCGAAACCTAATTCTTGTGAGCAAGTGGAGTTGTTGTGGAAAGAAAATTAAAGTGTTTGGGGTGCATGATTTATTGCATGCGTTTTGTGTGAACGAAGCTCAAAAGGAGAACCTTCTGTTTGTTGTTCGAGAAAATGGTTCAGGTTTTCCTCAAAGTTGCTTCCGTTGGGTAAGCATACAATCATCAAATTTTGATGCGTCTACACTATCTTATTCATCAAGAAGCTGTCGGTCCATCTTCTGTTTTTCATATTGCACAAGCTTAAATTTGAAACAGTTCAAGCTATTGAGAGTGTTCTTTTTTAGCTATGGGATGCTAAAAATATTGTGGGATCTCGTCCATTTGAGATATTTTCCTTCAGCGCTTTGTCATCATAATATTATGGGACTGTTCAAGGCTTGGAATCTTCAAACACTATATATTTTTGCAGTTGATGATATGAACTATTTGGAGTTTCCACAACTACAATATTTTGAATGTAGCTTATATACAGGACATCCTCCCAAATTTGTTCATCAAAACTTGCAGAGTCTTTCTTGGTGGGAGCCTAAACATTGCACAAAAGAATTCTTTACACATGTTCCAAACCTAAAGAAGATACGGATTGTCGGTGGATATATAGAGTGCAATGATTGCATCGAGAACCTTGTCAGTTTACAGCAGCTGGAGAGACTGCATTTTTCTTGTAATAGAAGTTATTATAGGGGTATTCTAAACATGATCCAGATTAACAGCCACATTGTTCTCTTGAAAAGCCTTAAGAGGTTAATGTTTTACCGTAGTTGTTTTGAGTGGAATGGAATTAATGTTCTTTGCAAGTTGCCTAGGTTGGAGGTGCTCAAGTTCTATGATGATGCCTGTGTAGGTAAACTGTGGGAGCTACCAGAGGATGACAAATTCTGCCAGTTAATTGTTTTGAAAATTGGTAGAACTAATCTCGAGGATTGGAAAGCCACTGGTGATCATTTCCCAAAACTTGAGCACCTCTCCCTTTTATCATGCAAGAAATTGAAAGAGATCCCTAGCGGGTTTGCAGAAATTTCAAGATTGAAATCAATCCAATTAAGGGGCTGCCGTCCTTCTGTGGTGGCTTCAGCCCAGGAAATCAAGGAAGAACAACTTGATTATTTGAATAATATTGTGGATGTTGTTTGTGGCTGAGCAACGTGGCTACTCTGATCTCCGGTCTCTCCCCCTTTATCTTTCTTAATTACTGTCTCTCTAAACTCCACTCATGCAGTTTCATCATTATCCTAATTTAGTTTCAATGATTCATTACAGGTTTCTGAGCGAGTCTGATGAAGCTTAGTTTGATGAAAATGAGTTTTTCCAGAAGAGCAGAAGCAGGAAAGCTTGAGAAAAATTTGTAGCTAAGCATGTTTATCATTGTGAATCATAAAATTTGACTTTGCAACATTGTACTGTGTAGCTCTGAGTGAGAAAGCGTTGCATCACGTTGTGCTTTAAAGTGACTTAGACTTGTCGTCCTTTTTGTTTTAAAACGTTTGTTTCTATTTCATTCATAAGGTCAGAAATCATGTGATATGCTTGAAGTTTAATGTTTGGTGTAAAAAATTTGCCTTTTGCAGTTAAATATTTGCAGTTCAGTTAAAATGTTATTTAATTTGTCCTGTCAAGAGATGGTGAAGGTAGATACTGGTTTTAGGATTGGAAGAGTTGCAAAGTCTTTAGAACTCTTAAGTGTCATGATGGTGAGTGTCATCCTTTGGACTACCTGTGGCTGGGATGGCTTCATCAAATACTGGTAATCAATCTCATCCCTTATACTATCTATTAATTTTATAATTGAATTTGGATTCTTAATTTTGAAATCTCCATGCTACTCAACTCTTTACCTGGGGAATAGTATCACACATCTTGTCATAAAAAAAAAGGAAATAATTGTAGATTGAAGTGCTTCTATGTTTTAACTTTTGTAATCAATTAGAGCCAGACCACCTCTAAGAAGTGTGTTTTAAAGACCCCCAAAAATTCTTCTGGTTAGTATCTCTTGTAATACATGTTTGTCTGACCGTCTTATAAAGAATAGATTGTCTCATAGACCATAGAGCATATAGCGTTTAGATAGAGTATCCTTTTAAGACTTCTGAAGGTTAAGTTCTGCTCTCTTTTGCAAGAAGATTGTTAGGACTAAACTCTTTGGTTTTTGCAGGGACTAAACAATGGGATGTCAAGTTTCTGTAATGCACTGTGTTTCAGTGCAGAGAAACAGAGTTGCAATTGCAGATGATAGGGGGAGGTTAGAATAGTGAAGAAGAAAAGAGAGAGGGAAGAGTGTTTATTCACTAAGTTTATTATGAAGTCTTAATTTCTATTTTCTCACTTTTATTTTTTGATGTGAGTGAATTCCATTTTTGGTCTTACTGTTATAGGGCGATTCCAATTTCAGTTTACTTTAATTTTTTTTGCCATTTTACAATCACTGTTATTGAATGTGTTCCACTTTTAGTCCACTGTTAATATTTCCATCAAGAGGCCGTATAATCAAAGGTATTTTGGTCTTTTTATGTTTGTCTCTTCTCTTTTAATCCAGGCGCTTTGTCCTCCTCCTCCGATATTCGAAGATGGCTCTTTGAACAACGAGAATGAGAAGCCAAAGCTACATCGTTTCGTTCGTTCCAACATGGGTCGACGAGGTTTCTTAGGTTTTAGGTTTAATGTTCTTATTTCTTTAGTCAAGCATAGTCTTGAATGAGAAGAAATGTCAAAATACCTCTAAATTACACGGTCTCTTGATGGAAATACTAACGGTGGGACTAAAAGTGGAATACATTCAATAATAGTGGTTATAAAGTGGCAAAAAAAATTAAGGTGGACTAAAATTGGAAACGGCCCTATAACAGTAGGACCAAAAATGGAAGTAAGAAATGATAAATTATCTTTATTCCATGGATCTTAAAATAAAATGTAAAAATTAAAATTTTGAGTGAGAGTAAAAGTAGGGAGTAAACCTTTGGAGTTTAAGTAGTATTTTTCTTATCTATTTGTTCATACAAACAAATACAAGTCCAATATTTGGGAATATGTGATTCTTTTATTAATTAGGTCGGTAAATGATAAATATGTTGATCGCGATTACCGAGTGCTCTCTACTGATAATGAGATCGGGGGGCCTACTAATAACGTGACCATAAGGTCTACTAATAACAAGACTGGGAGGTAGACATACATTTTCAAGGTAAGGAAATATACTCACGAAATAGGGAAACGCCCTCACGAGAATGGGAGACCGGGAAGTGCACTTACAAGGTTGGAAAGTACACAAATGTAGTAGGGAAATACACTAGTGAGGTCAGAAAGTATACTTGTGAACTCTCATGAGATCGAGAAGTGTACATATATGGCCGTCATGAGGTCGGGGGTGCACTGATGGGATAAAAAAATAGACTTATGAGCTCTGTAGGGCAAGTGGATTGCCTATAAACCATCACACTACTACAGATTAGAAATATAAGTATTATTTTCCACTACACCTTTAAGGTGAAGGTGTCTTATATGAAAAAAATGAGAACTTTTCGAGGCACCCATTACAAAGTGGTGCCTCGAAAAGATTATTATTATTATAATAATATGCGAATCCGAGGCACCAACTGGGAAAGGGTGCCACAGATATAATATTATTATAATAATAATATTAGAATCCGAGTCTCCGGTCTAAGCAGGTGCCTCGGATATAATATTATTATAATAATAATATTAGAATCCGCGGCACCCACCTAGACCGGAGTCGCGAATATAATATTATTATTATTATTATAATAATATTGAAATCCGAGGCACCCGCTTAGACTGGAGCCTCGGATTCCCACTCAACACTTAACCCTTCGTCTACTTCAATCTGATCTCACACTTCGACATACACAAGCCAGATCTGATCTCAAAGTTTGATCTCCTCCGTCTGCTGCGCTCACCGTCCGCCACGCCGTCCGTCCGCCGCGCTCACCGTCCGGCTCTACACCTCGCTGCCTCCGGTAGCGCCTATCCCCTCACCTCCCTCTGCAGACAACCGCGACGGGCCAACGCCTCCTCGCTCGACGGCCAACAGTAGCTACCTTCGCCGCCTGCTTTGGCTGTTTCGCCGCTCGCCGCCAACCGTCACAGCATCGTCGACGGTAAGTTATTCGTATTTCTTTTTATGAGATTTTTTTTTGTTTTATTTTTAATTTATTTCGAATTTTAATTATTGATTTTGTCCTATCTATTTTCTATATTATTGTATGTGATTGTGTGCAATGTATGATATTTAAGAAATTTCTTTTGAATTTTTGTTGAACTAAGATTGGCTAGGGCTAATGGTGAACCCTCCTAAAGCTGGAGATATCTCTATGATCAATTTGTTAGGGAAAGGTATATGTGCTACCAATGAAGTCTATGTGAATGAATATTGAACTTTTAAGCTTTATTTGAGTCTCTGAAAATTGGTGATTGCAGCAAAGGTATCCTTGAGTCACTAAGGAAGGGCACATATATGACGGATGGATTCAATAGCTGCAGAAATGTTGTGTGTAATTTCACAGAAGGTAAGTATGTTGAATGAGGTGTTCAAGTTTTATATTGCTATTCAGAAGCAGTTGAAGAGTTTTCCAAGGCTACAGATAATTTCAGCATGACACTAAGATTGGCTAAGGCGGTTTTGGATGTGTTTTCTATGGGGAGCTAAGAGGCGAGGTATAAAGGCAAAACGCAGACAGATTACCAGTATGCATTTTCAGATTTTGCTCGTTCGTTTTGACATTATATTTCTCCATGAAATGCAGAAAGCTGCGATTAAGAAGATGGTATGCAAGCATTCAAAAGAATTCCTGGCCGAGTTGAAGGTCCAGCCGAACACCTTGTGATCATGGTTCAAATGGACTTATTGGAAAGGTGATTTTGTTGATTTACCCTTTTCAGATATATATATATATATATATATTATATTTAGTCATTAATGTTCATGTATAGCACATATGTATGTGAATGTGGTCACTCTGTGGGTAGTCTGCAAATGTATGAATTTTTCCTTTGGTACTCTGGCATAAAAATATGGAAATGTGTCTTTGCATGAAGGTAATGTGTTTCAGCCTGTTACGAAGAGGAGAAAATATGCAAAATTCTTAAGCATGCAGCTAATCAAATGGATATGAGACCATAGAGATTGTTAGCAAATAATTGGGGAGTGGATCTTCTGCTAAATAGTAATTTATCATTTTAGCTTGTCAATATTATTGATCTTTTACCATCAGGCTAGCAATATCAAGAATCAAATTTGATATTCTCATATGCTTTTAGAGTGAGAAATTGATCAGAAGACTTATTTTGCTTTTGTGTGTGTCTTTGAATTTGCAGACTAAATATAATTTTGTTGCTTTTTTTTGGGTGAAAGATTGGCTGTAGAGGTATTTTGCTAATAACTTGTGGTCCTCATCTTTAAGTTACTCAATATTTTATTTGAATTTGAGCCAGAACATTTCTGGTTCTTTGTCCAGCCTGAAATATCTTAGAAACCTGTAAGCAGATTTATATACTGGCTGTTCGGTTCTTTATGCTGGTGCCAATGAATTTTTGGAGTCTTGATCATTGCCTATTGCAGGAATCTGAGCCACAATGAGCTATCATGAATTTTTGGAGTCTTGATCATTCTATATTTCTTATTACTCCCTGTCCAGGAACTGCTTGCCCTAGGAAAAAAGAATAGGGAGTGTGAATACAGGCTTATCTGAAGATATGATTTCCAACTGCATCACAGCAAAAGCCTTTAGTTCATCTAACGGCGAGACGAAAGATGTGCCATTTGCCTTGTAAGACTCTGCAAACTTCCTAACTTCTAGTATACCCCTCTGTATGCATGAACAAGAGGGTTTTTTAGACCTTTATACAATCATCTTTAATTACATTCACTGTTAATTACAACATATATACCATTATACCAAGCACAGGAGTAGGAATAAGAATTCATTCCAGTTGCTATCTAGTCCTTTCCATTCTTGAAATCTTTCATACCAAGCACTGCATATGTGGTTAATAGGCTTTTGGGATGGATGGATTGTGGTTTAGCCTTAGTGAGAGGAGGGAAAATATATATGATTGTTATGAGTTTACTTGAACTCTCCACTTTTCCTTTTCCCACTTTTTTTTCTCTCTCGGTAGTAAATGCTTTGCTTTATTGTTGTGGAATGCAGGAGGTTTACGAGAACAATGATGAAATTAGGAGTCTGATGAAGTGTGGACATGATTACCATGTGAGTTGCATCACCAAGTGCAGTTCATTTGTGTCTTGAAATATTAGAATTTGGTAAAAACAGCAAGTGTAGTTCATTTATGTGTTTTGAAATATTAGAATTTGGTTAGATGATTGTGTTTGTAAAAAAAAATATTAGACAATTAATATACAAATTTTATTGTTACTAGGAAAAAAATTATATCATAGTGTATATATATATTATATTAATTTATTAATTTATTTTTTTAAAAAAAATGGTAACTTTCCGAGGCACCCACTTGTAAGTGGGTGTCTTGGAAACAAATTAATAAAAAATAATAAGGGACTATCCGAGGCACCTGTAGTGGAGCAGGTGCCTCGGAAAGTCCGTATTAAAAAAATAAAAAAAAATCAGTTTTTGCTTTTCGAGTCACCCTTTACGGGTGACTCGAAAAGCGGAGGAGAATCACAGTCTCCAACATCCGAGTCACCTGTACAGGTGACTCGGAAAGTGTTTTATGGGTGACTCTAAAGCTTTTTTTGTACTAGTGTCACAACCCACACTTCCTGTGGTGCGAGGATCGTCAGCGCAATGGAGTAGATAAAGTAGCATGATGCTTCCTGATCTCATTTTTCACATTTGATTGTGGTCAGGAAGTGCCCCAATCGGGTTCATTTTCCTAACTTGTCGAGTTTTTATTGAGATATGATCCCAAGCTCATGGTGTCGGTGGCTTCCTGACAAGGCTTAATTGTTGATGCAAGATATTTTTACAGTGAGTACGAGTATTATGTGGTTCTCTGGGATTGGGGTTATGACACGTAGTATGCAATCACAAGCAACTAGTCACAAATCTTACAAAATTAACAAGGAGCTAAGCAATATCAAACAAGATGGAGTAAACACAAAAACAAGAGATGAACACGAAACAAGGAACTAAGACTTAAGCAAGGGGAGTGTTATCTTCTAAATGCATAACACAACTTAAAGGATTAGGCCGGGGAAAATCACACAATCAAGGAATTGAGGGATGCACGTAGGAATCTTAGTCTAAGGAATTGTCACATTATCGTGATGCATCAACTCCAAGTTCTACAAGCACACAATGCATCAAAGCCCCCGATTTCTCATATTTTCATAGAGAGAAATTGGGTTTATGCAAGCAGTGGCTTGAAACCCAAATTTCGTTGTAGCAAAAATTTCCTACAAAAGCATGCTAATGAATGTTTTAAACAAAACATTAACAAGATACAAACGCAAATCCTTCATAAACTCAAGAACTCTAGATAGGTAGGCAAACTTTGGCTAGACAAGTTTACGAAGATCTTTCAATTTCTACCCACTTTGATGTGCGAGCGTGGCTGTTGTGTCACGGCTTCACAACAAGAGGCAAATGCTTGCAAGTCTTCTTAATTCAATTTCCAAACAAGGCAACCTAGAAAACTCCACTGATGAGGATCTTGCTTTAAAACTCTACCAATGTTTAAAGCGTCAAAGGTACATGGTTGTGGTTGATGATGTGTGGAGTGGTGAGGCATGGGATGATGTTAGAAATTGCTTTCCTGGTGATGGAAATGAGAGTCGAGTATTGTTAACTACTCGCCTCGCAGAGGTGGCAAATTATACTAGCTCTGACAATGACTCTTCTCATCATATGCAATTATTGGATCAAACTGATAGTTGGAATTTATTTGGTGAAAAGGCAGGTAAATCTCGTGGTGCTGAATTTGAGATAATCGGGAGGCCAATTGTTAAAAAATGCAAAAGATTGCCTCTAGCAATAATTGTGGTTGCGAGACTGTTCTCCAAACTCAACACACTAAATGAGTGGGAGAATATTGCAAAAGCTCTAGATTCTTCTACAACAACTATTGTGGAAACATGTTCAAAAATACTCTCATTTTAAGAATATTGCAATCACTTGTCTCACCACTTAAAGGCGTGCTTTTATATATTTAGGGTTTTTCTAGAAGATAATAAGATCAATCCTAATCAGCTTTCAAGGTTATGGTCTGGGGAAGGACTTGTAAAGGCATCCAAGAATGTAAACTTTAATGTAGTGGCTAAAAAGGTACATACAAGAATTATGGATCGAAACCTAATTTTTGTGAGGTGGTGGTGGAGTTGTTGTGGAAGAAAAATTAAAGTATTTGGGGTGCATGATTTATTGCATGCATGCCTTTTGTGTGAAAGAAGCTCAAAATGAGAACCTTCTGCATGTGTTCGAGAAAATGGTTCAGATTTCCTCAAAGATGCTTCCGTTGGGTAAGCATACAATCATCAAATTTTGATGTGTCTACACTATCTTATTCATCAAGAAGCTGTCGGTCCATCTTTCTGTTTTTCAGAATGCAGAAGCTTAAATTTGGAACAGTTTAAGCTATTGAGAGTGTTCTTCTTTATTAGCGCGCATATAACCAATATTATTGTGGATCTTCCAGCTCTTTATAATCGGAATATTATGAAATTGTTCAAGTTTGGAATCTTCAAACACTATTTATTTGTTCAGATCATATGAACTATTTAGAGTTTCCACAACTGCAATATTTTCGTTGTTTACGTATTACGGGACATCCTCCTCCTAAATTTGTTCACCAAAACTTGCAGAGTCTTTTTTGTTGGAATCCTAAATATTGCACAAAAGAATTCTTTACATATCTTCCAAATATAAAAGAAGATACGGATTAGCGGTGAAATAAGACTCGAATAGGGAATTATAATCTAACTCAAATACATGGAGTCCTAATAGTAATGCCTACAATTCAGCCAGAGAATTATTCACTATGTTCAACAGTAGAAATCTTAAATTACACCCAAAATGATGAAAACAATCACAACCTTAACCTCCAAACATAACCATGTACGCCATGATTAAAAAAACAAACAAACAATAAGATTTATTTCAAGACTCTGACATGGCGAAATGGCCGGAACACACATTCGCCTTCTTCGCCCTTTCTTCTCAGTGGTTGGAGACCACATCCCTGTTGAAATCATAATCATAATAATGGTAATGGGAGAGTTAAGTTAGGCCCATAAGATATGAAATTAATTAATAAATCATTAAAATTAATTTTTTTTTCGGTGTAAACCACACATTGTGGTCCGGGTCTTTTTCTGTCCGTTTAACGGTTCAGGTCCACCCAGTTCGCTCCGGGAGGCACAGAAGCTGGCCCAAAGGGAATCGTCACTTATGGGAATTGAACCCGGTTATCCCGAAATTCTCTTCCACAAAGAGAGCTCATTAAAATTAATTGTTATACCATGGACTAGGATAGACTTCATATTGCATTGTGAACGTAACCCTAGTCTAAAAATTATGTGTTCGCAATTAACACATTTTGGTATCTGCAGTTAACAAATTCTGTACATGCGTGTAAACAAATAACATGGTAATTACAAACACAAGATATAGAATATAATGCAAGATATAGTGAACTTACTGATGATAAGGAGGATAGATAGAGAGCTGAAATTTTGATAATCCAGCATGCTGGTGAATTTCTAGAGCAGACTGAGTTGCACTTTGTTAGTGCAATATAATTCCATGAACATAAGGCTGTCTATGTCACCAAAGGCAGGTGGAACAGCATCAAGCTTAGTGCAATTCCTGAGGAAGAGATATTTTAATACCGGAAAACTGTCTTTTGAAGCTGTCCATGATACTATATCAACCCTCTCGATGAGCAGATATTGCAGCTGTCTGAAAATAGTATCATTCCTTACTTGGCATAACCCCCTCTAAATGCATTGTCCTTGAGCTTTAGCACTCAAGCTCATTTAGTAACCCCAATATGTTGAAGTCCATCCAATCAAATGCGGTGTTAGACAAGGTCATCTTTCTTAGCCTGCGTGGGAATTTCTCAGCACGGGGGAAGCTCCGCAGTTTGTTGCCTTGGAGGGCATTATGTATGAGCTTAAGATTTTCGAGGCGGTCCAGTTTTTGAATATTTGTCAAACAAACAAATCCCGCCCTTGTTCTCCATAAGCTCTACTAAATTCCCTCGAATTCCCAGCTTTTGAAGATCAGGGGTCATGTCCAGAATTTCACTTGTGCAGCTTGAAGGTGATATGGTGGAAAGAGTCTTTATTTCTGTGCTTCCCAAGCTGCTGCTATTATTCTTGCTGGTTTTTGGAGGAAGGGGCAGCTGCATTGAAGTGTTGGTATGCACATGCTTAGTTTATGCATACTCCATATCTCTGCCTTCACTTCAAGACTCTTTTCTGTGGTGTTGAACACAAGTGTTTGCATGTTTTGAAGATTACTAAAGAGTTTGGGGAGGATTTTTTGTTCAGTTGACACTGCAACGAATCTTAAATGGCAGAGCTCATAGAATTTTCTTGGCAGTGCTTTGAACTGAGGTTTTCAACATCCATCACCCTAAGAAGAGGGAAGGATTTTGGAAGGACTGTAAAGCACTCGTTCGAGATTTCTATTTCTTTGGAGCAAGAAGATAAGAAAGAGCGGATATGATCACCAGATAACTTGGTATTGGCTGCCGGTTCCAAGAACTCCATAATTGAAGAGTTGACACAAAGGCGATGGACGTTTTTGTTTATAGTTACCCGTTTAGGTCCATTTAGCTCCATAATTGAAGAGTTGCTCCAATTAGCTCCATCCATTTCATGAAACAGATTCTGACGGGCAGCTACAGTTTTGCAAAACTCATGCAATGTGTCATGAATGCGGCATGTTTTTATTTGACTATCAGCTCTTCTTTCCAAAACCATCAAAAGGTTCCTATCAATGAGATCTTCCAAAGATTTCTCAGCTGTACGCTCTAAGTCCGAGGTGAATCCACCCTCTACTGGAATGAATCCTTCAGCTATCCACATAAGAATCAATTTCCAGGCATCAATCTCATGTCCAATAGGAAAAACACCAAGGTATAGGAAGCAGTGTTTCAAGTGGAAAGGTAAGTGATCATAACTCAATTTTACAAGTTCATAGTAGCTTTGGTTTTCTTGATTACTGATTACTGGGAAGGGCTCTTCTGCTACTTTTTTCCACTCATTAGCTGTGCTATTTTTATCAAGGACACCAGCAATTACCACTATTGCCAGTGGTAATCCATTGCATTTTATTGCTATACGCTTACCAGGAGCCTCTAACAAAGGAGGGCATCTCTCTTTACGAAAAACCTTTTTAGCTAGTAGCTCCCAACTTTCATTATTTGTCAAAATTTTAGTTGGTGAGGTTTACCATCAGAATCAACATGAGAAGCTACTCTTTCGTGTCGAGTGGTGACCAATACTCTACTGCCTTTCATATTGTTGGAAAACAATCTTCAAGTTGTCCCAATCTCTCATCGTCCATACATCGTCCATTACAATAAAATACTTTCTGTCCCCAAGCGCTCTTGTATTTTTTGAGATTAAAGTATCTTCAGACATATCATGAAACTCTTTTGTTTTTTTGGTGAAGTTACCCAGAATGTCCAAGAATATAGACTTTCGGTTAAAGGTTCTTGAGAATAAACCCAAATACAAGTGAAAAACTCATGCTGAATAATCACGATCCTTAAACCACCATTTTAGCAATGTGGTTTTGCCCAACCTGCCATCCCTTTGATTGAAATGAATGTCAAATTTTCTGATCCATTTATGAGACGATTTTTTATAATTCTTGCCTCTTCTGCAAAGCCCACCACATCTTCTTCTTCTACCACGGGAGCCTTTAACAATTAAAAAATAAAAGATTATAAAACACTAATAAGTGTATAGTGTAAGGGAGAGTTTTGAAAATGATTTATTAGCCAAAATTTGACTTGTTCGACCAAACAACTAACATGAGTGTTTGGTAAATATCTTTGTCGTTTGGCTTATTGATGCCAATAAGTTGAAAATGAAAAAGTTACTTTGAGTAGATTTTTTTTTTTTTGTATACCTAGGGAAACACCGTCGAACACAGTGATTAATGTTGGAAAAATAGCATTAAAATAGCATTTTAAGTGGCTATTCTGTGGTACAATTATCAGTGGGGTCCACTTTCGATTTGGGTCGGGTCAAAATGGATTCGGGTTTTTCGTAGTGAGACTAAGAGATTGATATATTGTATGCTCAAAATGGATAATGGGTGAATGAGATATTGATTCTCAAAGTAGACCCATTGAGTTGGAAAAATGAAGGGAAAAAAGATAAGTTTTTGTCCCACATTGGTCTGAGAACTGAATTTGCACCACTATTTATACAAGAGTCTTTCTAAAGTTTATTGAATTGTATAGCATAGAGCACATAAAGCTTTAGGCCGATGCATCTTAAATACACAAACCACGCATACACCTAAGACTAAGACACAAACCATGCACCTAAGGTTTTAAAATGACACAACTGACTCACAATAAGCATACAAATCACGCACCTTAAAAAGGTAAACAACGTACATTAAGAAGGAAAACCACACACCTTAAGTTTCAACACTCACGCACCTGCACCTTAAGAAGGAAAACCACCCTCACGCACACCTTAAGTTTCAACACTCACGCACCTTAAGAAGGAAAACCACCCTCACGCACCTTAGCAACCGCACAACAGCACCTTAGTTCCCGAGGGAACGCATAGGCGAGAAAAAGGTTGTTGTTCCCGAGGCCACCGCCTTAGTTCCCTTAGGGTTGCCCCTGACCACCGTGGTGCCTGCCATCTCGAGTTCTAATCTACAAGTTACCCAGGCCTCTAATGAGCAAGGCAAAGACAAAGTCCCCGAGGTCGAGGAGGCAACCCCTATCAAGAAACATTAGGGAATCGAATCTCCGAACCATGCTCCCATCATAGATGCATTACTGAGTGGGTGAGATCAACTGATCGCCCTCATAGACAAACTCGATGCCTTCTTGCCAGAGTTTAAGAGTACCTGGGACTGGTTAACTAACAATGTCGGTGAGCGCAGAGCTCGGGAGCTCTTACAGGTTCGTTCTTAAACCCGAGTTGTTTACCTTTAACTTGCTATTTATTTCGCAGTTGAGTTGCACTCTAGTCGGTCTCTTCTACAGGACCAAGGCAACCGAGCAGCTTTTCGAAAAGGAATCAAAAGCCGAAAAGCAATACATAGCTCGTCGGGATGCTAAAATCCGAGAATTAGAGAGGAAGGTTAGTGCGGCCGAGCAGAAGGCCGAGACGCCTGTCGCCAATTACAAAGCCTCATCAACCTTCATTGAGGATGCCGCGTTCCACTCCGAGTAACTGATCCGACATATTTTTCGCTCCCAAGCCGCAACAGAACTATTATTCCAATCTTTGCTCAAGACTAACGTCGGGGAAAACATGTTCTGGGAATATGACAAGTGGGCCTTCATGACTTGCAAACTCTAGATGTATGCCGAGGTAAAAGAGGCCATCGCTGAGTCGCTGGATGATGACGACCTAGCATCAGTTATTGGCATCTTGCCTAAGGAAATAACAGATCTCGACCGTGCACCAACACTAAGCCAAGACGAGACGGAAAGGCGGCGTCGGCGGTGGCATCTACTACAGGTCACCGCGATTCGCGGCGTCGGCGTCGGTGGAGGAGGCAGCGTCGGCTAAGCGATGGAGTGAATGGCCAAGGGAAGGTCGGTTGTCATCGTCAGCGGAAATGAGAGGGCAACGAAAATGGGAAAAGGAAAAAATGGTCGGTTCTGGTCTTAGATCTGATTTGTTTTTTCTTTTACCGTGCGTGATGTTTTTTTTTTAAAAATAAAATCGAGAGGACTTTTTGCAGCACCCTTAGAGAAATGGTGCCGCGGAAAGTCATATATAATAAAATAATAGTAAACTTTCCGCGGCACCCACTCCCGGGGTACCGTGAAAAGTTAAATAATATTTTATTATTTAAGTTTCTACAACACCCTCTTTCAGGAGTGCCGCGGAATGCTTTATATATATATATATATATATATATATACTTTCCACTACACCTTTAAAATATAGATGTAGTGGATTCTTATTTGTTTTAACTATTCACTACATCTTTATTAAGAGGTGTAGTGTAAAGTTATAATTTATATGTTCATTTTTGTAGTAGTGTGCTGCTATCTGATCGCGTCCTATCCCATTAGCAACTACAGTAACAACATGGAGTTCCTAGTGTGTAGCATGGATGCTGGGTTAGCCGGGCATCGTTTTTAGCGTTATTTGACTTCCTGACATTGCCCGACGAGTTCAAGGCCGCTCCAATGCATCAATGATTTGTTTCTTGTGGGGGTGATGAGTTGTAGCTAGAGAGGCATTATTTTCATAGCTAAAGAGTAGAGCCGTCAAAACGGGTGGGTTGGGCCCGTTTAATCCGGATTTTTTACGCGTCGGGCTGACATTTTTCCAACTCGTTTCATTTTTTGGCCCAGCCTATGTGCTCAAAGTACCTATGAGGTTCCTGTACTTTAGTGTTTTCTTTAATTTAGTCATTCTAGCTTAATTTTGTTCAATTTAGTCCTTGTACTACAAAAAGTGAAACAATTAAGGACAATATCTGATGTGATGCTGACATCATCTCTGCCACATCATCTTACTTACATGCCAACTTATATATTATTTTTATAAATATATAAAATTAATTATTTTTACTATCAATATATTACAGTAATATGTCCCAAAAAAAAAAAGAAAAGAGGCATGTAGAGTAGGAGAGAGTAATAGATGAGACGTACCATCCTGGGTAGAGTAGGTTGACCATCTTTATTGGGATTATCTATGATGCCCGAATAGCTTCCGCGTTGTCTCGGCGGATTCTGGCAACCCTGGTTTTGATGCTTGGATCTCTTTAGCAAGGCCATTAACCCTGGCGTAGTAAACGGGTGATTCCAAGTATCTGAGCAGCAACCCTTTATCTTTATGCTTCTTTTTCTCCACAGTGTACTCACTGATGGCGTCCTCGGCGTCGATTTTTAAGTTGCGGATATTCTCCACGGCGTCTTTAGGACGTCGTTGTCGTCGGCGCCTTCGTTCTTCGACGCTTGCTTCAGTATTGCGCCGAACGTTTTGAGGTCAGGTGATGAGTTCCTCAATTTCGCCCTTTATTCCCACTGTTAACGACGTGTTTTCCCCAAGGAAATGAACTAGCTGGGTTGCCAGATCCCCAACTACTGCATCTACAATGGCGGCCATACCTCACCTCAGCTCTGATCTGAACTCAGATCCCCGGCGCGGCGGAGTAGTATTATTGATGAACGAGGAGCTTCGTTGACTCTGTAATGTGAACTTCTGTTGATTATATATATTTAATTTTGCTAGGAGCTCCTGTTCCAAGTGACACGGCGTTGTCGCCCTGTGGCCAAATTATTGGAGCAGCTCATTCTTTATTGAATTTTTGGGTGAGTCTCATGTCAGCAAATTAGATTGTGGTAATAATCTACATTCAATGTAAATTATTGATAAATTTGATACAATGTAAACTCAAGAATTTTCACAACTTCAAGGCCGGCATCTGCAAATAAATTAAAGAAATGGCTTGGAGGCGGGGTGGGGTGGTTCCGATAAAAATTGGAGTCTTGTACAATATGTTACTTTATATAAATAATAATTATTCAAAAGTTGTATTAAAATATAAATATTTGTATAAAAATATATCTAAAATTTCATTTAAAAAGATGCACATTTAGACGCAACATCATCTACCAAACTTTTGATATCAACTCTTTCCAAATGTTCATTTTCAATGGGAATTAAATCTATTCCAACATATTTGATCGTAAGTAAGATTTCAACAATTTCAACTTTGAAAAACTCCTTTCCACAGAGGCAACAGTAATTAGGATATTTAATCAATAATATTCGATATGCAATAGTAGAATTTGAAAAATAACACATTTGTTTTAATGAATTCAATACTCATTGCCCCTATCTTTTTCTTTCGATAAAAATATCTCTAAGCAATTTAGTTCAATACAATTCATTTCCATCAATATCCACCACACTATTCATTATTGAGGGTTGGGAGTTGAATTAAAAAATAAAAATAATGGTAATTGCTAATTCATAATGTTCCGGTCAAAAATGTAATTGTTATTTGAGATTTTGATTGGAAATGTCTTCTTAATTAACATAGTACTTGTCAATTGTTATTTAGAAATTGGGAACGTAAAAAGAAGGGAATCAAGGGATTTGAATAATATAGTATTATAATATAACTATGTACATAGGCTATATAGTAATATTATATTAGGTATTATAGTATATATGTAACTATTATATATATTTTGAAAAGGTTTCGTGCGGTTGAAGCTTCCCGTGCGGTTGTGCGGTTATTAATGTGCGTGAGATTTGTACTTAATGTGCGTGAGTGTTGTGTCTAATGTGTCTGAGATTTGTATTAATGTTGCGTGAATGTGTAAAATGCAGTAGACATATGGATATCAGCTTCTCACATCCCAGTACATTGCCCCTCCCTGATGATTGATGAGATGCAGATGCGAGCTATGTGATTAAGAATTATGAGAATAATACAACAGAAATTCACACTTAGCTAGTGTGCAAATTTTGCTGGGTGTGTCATATATATAACATTCAACTGTACTGAAGGTAGCTGATAATCCAGAATCGACAAATTGAAGGAAGAAGTAACAAGAAGCTTGGGCGTTAATGTGCGTGAGTTTTCTGTTCTGCTTCTTTCTGAGCTCGTAATTCTGAACTACTCACGCACATTAAGCACAAATCTCACGCATATTAAGTACAATACTCAGACACATTAAGTACAAACTCACGCACATTAATACAAATCTCACAATTAAGCACAATACTCACGCACATTAAGTATAACTCACGCACATTAATCCACGAAAACAAACGCACGGGAAGCAACAAATACACCTGATCTTCCATATATATATATATAGGAAAACTTGTAACTATACCCTCCACAATTTGTCGGTTACCAATGTCACCCTTGAATTATTAGTGGTGTAAATTGTTGCTCCTCAATTTTCAAACGGTACATATATTGCCTCTCTCGTACAAAAATAAGGTTTAATCAGACACATTAATTCCAAAAATTTATTCATTTTGCATTTTTCCAGGTTTTTCTGGTTAAGATGACATGACAAGTGATATTTATTTATTTTAAATGTAAAATACTTACTTCAGATTTAATATTCATCTTTAACCATCGCACAACACTAATCTTTTTTGCGCACTTGCAACTGCAATGTTTCAATTAAAATAGAAAAGTAAGCACGTATTGCACAGCTACACCACCACTGTGTATGAATCTCACTATCATAGACCTACCCAGCTGTCGTCTTATCCATCATCGTAGTTTTCGCCCTTGTTGTATTCTTTATTTGATCTAAACAACGCTCAAGTTAAGATTTGGTGATTGTACAGCATCCATAGGGGGAATTATCAACATCATCACTTTTGAAGTTTGAAATTGGGCAATTGAAGTTTAGATTAATATACTGATGTGCATGGGTAGATTATATGAAAATCTAATTTGATGCAAAGTTTAGATCTGTCAAAAACTACACAACAATCAATTTCATTCGCTAAAATATGGGGCAAACAGACTGTTCAAATTTGGCATCCATTAACACACCGTTCATGACATGAACAACAATGGTTCTTCTCTTTAAATCCATCATCTCTGATCGAATTCCATTGACCTCCAACGAATCCTTTGAATCCTTCATAATCAACAAAATGAAACTAGAGAACGAATCATAACTAATCTCCTCCCCGTAAACCATATTCCATGTCAACATAGTGGAAGTTACTTAAGGGAAATCTAGAAAAAATACAGTTCGCTATCCACTAACAATTGATTGTCTAACAAGACTGGAAAAATATTTTATTATGGTAAATAAGATTTTAAAGTACCTTTGACAAAAGAAGTGCTTCAATTTTAACCCGTACTACATTCAGACTAATCCTCATTCTCGCACTAGACTGGTCCAATTAAGGAACAAAATGTTGACCAGATTGATTTTTTCATACGAGAGGGGTTTGAACTCCTAACCTCTCTTAAAAGATGAGAATGCACGGCCACTTATGCCAATATGGCCCTATGAGGTCGGTGAGGAGTTCCTCAATTTCGCCCTTTATTCCCACTGTTAACGATGTGTTTTCCTCAACGAAATGAACTAGCTGGGTTGCCAGATCTGATCTGAACTGAGATCCCGGCCGGAGTATTATTGAACGTGAAAGTTGACTGTGTAATGTGTATGCATGTGAACTTCTCTTGATTATATATATTTAATGTGTTCAAGATCAAAGGAAATTATTCCTGGGTTGTTGAGAAAAATAAATTGAAATGACCAAGAAATTAAAAGAGACTAAAAGCACAGCTAAGAGATACTCTTGCCATGTTTCAGAATGTGAAGTCGAAGGGCAAATGGTTGATTTTGAATTTTAACTATTTTGTTTGTTTTGATAACAATGCTTATGTTATGTAATTTCAAGGCTTAATGTGAAATGGTTGGGAGGCTTCTTTTAGCTTAGGATTGTTACAAGTGTAAATCCATTGCAATGGTTGAATTTGTAATGTGTATGCATGTGAACTTCTCTTGACTATATATATTTTATTTTTCTAAGCAAACTGTGCGTGAATCCCAGCTGGCCGAAAACCTCCATTTATTACACCGACTTGTTCTTCTTTTTTATTATTATTATTATTATTATTATTATTATTATTATTATTTTTTTTATTTTTTTTTTTTGAAAATCAAAACACTAACTTATATTAAGTAGAATGTGGGAAAAGTGAACAAATACAATTTCGAGGGACAGAATTTCAAAAATGGGGGTTAGACTTTGAGTCTGCCACCCTAACTAACTTATGAGCTATCTTAATATAGGATTCAATTAAGTAAAATTATCAAAAGTTGGTGGTCTAATTAAGGACAATAAGTCATTTAAAACTAAACAGAGAAAAATTAATATAGTTAATAATTAAATTGGATATTAACTCGAAAAGAATGAATTGAAGAACAATTTAGAAAGTAAATCATAATCCATGGTATAATGATTCATTTAGAAAAGTACAAACATTAATGAATTTCTCTTATATAATCTTGTATTGATATATTTTGAATTACTTATTTAAATACAAACATTACACATTAAATCAGCCGCGTAATGCGCTTGTAAAAACTATATATAATATATTATATATATATAATATATAATATATATAATATATATATATATATATATATATATATATTATATATATATTATATATAATATCAGTTTGGTAAAATACAAATATATTAACAATAACATAATTTAGGCTTTGTTTGGTAAAATAGTTAACCTATCAGTTAATTTTGACTTGTTTGATTATTATTAGCAGGTTAAACAACCAATATAAGGTTTTAATTAAATTGGCTTTTTGTAAAAGTTTATTGTTCCAAAATAAATTCAAAAAACTGTTCATAGAATATGTTTTGAAAAAGTTATTTTGTGTAATCAACTATTAGCTAACAACTAATTTACCAAATATCTTTGATAATTAACTTTTACTCTCAACTAGTCAAATTCATTAACTCAATCAACTAATAATTATTATCACAGATTTGTTCACTTCACTTCCTTAATGCTGCAGAATAACTTATTGCCCTCCATTCTCGGGCTTATCTTCAATTCCGCTAAGATCTAGATGTGTGTTTCTGTTCCCAGTCTTGACAATTTTTTACAAGTCTATTGGCCAATTAGTCACTAAGCGTATGAACGAGTAAAAATGTGTCATCTCTCATTAATAGAAGTTGATAACACAGAAGGGGGTCCCGTTTCAATGATAACGAAAGTCAGAATGGGCTTTGGCATATAGAAGTTTTTTATTGATTTGTCCCATACTGAACCTAAGATACAACCATTCTTTTTTGTCATGTCAATGATGATTCTGACAACTACCCTTTTTTATAAAAAACAATGATTGTGTATTATTTAGGGGGCTTTATGGATGGAAGAAAAAAAATCACGATCTGTAGGGTTGATAATGATAATGAAATGATGGAGCTCCTTACTTGGATATCTTAACAGTGTAGTATTCTTATATAGTTATGTCTTGTTAAAAAAAATCAAATAATAAAAAACAAAAAAAAAACATACAACCGTCACTTCTCCAGTGAAAGCGAGGGACGGCTTTTCATCGGAAGGCATGGCTGCTCCCCGGTGGAAGGCACCCGTGGTGCCTTTCTCCGCTGGAAGGCACCCTCACCTTCCGGTGAGTAGGGAGGGCTGCCTCTCAACGGAGAGGGAACGGGCTACGTCCGTGAGAAGGCAGACAGTGGATCGCTTCTCACGGAAGGGTAAGCTATTATTTTCTACTGGGTGCCTTCTCCGTGGAAGACCACAGTGGGAATAAAGTTTTTCAATTTTAATTATTTTAGGCAGAGAATAATCCTTTGCGTATGTACAAAATTGCGTAAATGATATACAAAACGCATAACACGAGATACATACACATGTTTTCTATTTTACTTATTCTCAATCTGATTTAGGTAAATAATTAATGTCGTATAGGCATAATTGCATAATATAAGACATAAATTCGTAAAATAAGACATACAATGTGTTTTGTGTTATACAACTACTAGTTAATTTAATGTACAGAACTCTTATGCTTAAGTACAAAATTGTGACCAAGTGGCTTGTAGTCAACTGGTATCGAGTTGCTTCTCTAAGTGGGAGGTGATAGGTTCGAATTTCACTTGAGGCAAATAGTGTGAATATGTAGGGTATCCTTCCTTATAATAAAAAAAAAATGTACATAATTGTGTAACATAATATACAAAAATGCATAACACGAAATACATACACATGTTTTATATTTTACTTATTCTTTACGCTTAAATTATGTAATGCAAAACTGAAAAACAAATCTCCGTTAAAATTAAAGTTCAAAACGACATCGTATAAGATCAGGATCCACCACGATTGAACACTGATAATGTCATAAGTCTTTAAATGGGAAGTGGTGACAATAAGTACACCATACGCATGCATTAAGTACTGCCCATAAATAATCAGCAGCAGAGAGAGAATACCAAATCCCATATTCCACAGCTCCTTTGCTCTCCTTAGTAGGATGTCAATGGGGCGGAGCGGGGGCGGGGGACATATCCCCATCCCGTTCTCGACTTTTTTTCATTTCCCAACCCCGTTCCCATCCCCGCCGGGAAAGAATAATTCCCCCATCCCTATTCCCACGGAGATTATTCGGGACGAGAATCCCCACCCCGTTAATAAGTTATAAAAAATAAAAATAAACATTAAAATCTTTAAATATAACCTTATAATTCATCCCCAACTTAAAGTAGTATTTAATATTTTACAATTAAACATGTTATTTAAATATGCATTTCCTAAGCATGACATACAATGACAAATAATGCTTTCTAAAATTATATATTGTATACAAAGTAATACATATGTGTGTGTTGTGTGGCTATATATATATCTATATCGGGGATGGGGCGGGGCGTGGAGTCTCCCCTCCCCCCCCCATCCCCGGTGGGGAATTCAAAATTGTCCCCATCCCATCCGATCCCTAATTTTATCTCCATCCCGTCCCCGTAGGGGCGGGGAATCAGGTTCCCGTCGGGTGCAGGTACAATTGACAGCCCTACTCTCAGGGATGCATTATCTTCCTCTCTTTCTTCCTTAACTACCTATAAACTTGGTAACAGGTATCTGTAGATTTTTGTTTTGATTATTTTTTTGTTGTTGTTGTTATTGATATTGATGCTTTAATGTTATTATATTAGGATCAATTGACTTAATTTTTTAGTTTCGTATTTTTAAACATTTATTCTCATTATAAGGTCCTACACAACCAAACATTAATATCTGTAATCATTTTAATTTCATCCCTAACTACCAAACATGCAAAATACTTTTACCAAAATTCAATACTATTACTAAGTATTTGATTCCGATTCCATGTGCGAATTAAACACACATTTTATAGTATTTGTTTAATAATTATGCCTGTTTTAATTGAAATGAGACTTGGAATTTGAAAATATTTCTTATGGAAGCAACCGTGATTTACTTGTAAATTAAAATAAGTTTTTGAAAATGTGAAAGGACTCAAATAAAGGAGCTTTCGGACCACACCATTACTCAATGTAAACACCAAAATATATATATATATATATATAGATAATATATATATATAGTAATATATATAGATAGAGAGAGGAGGGCTCTGTTTGGTAAATCGACCTATAGGTCAATTTTAGCTTATTTGACCATTATTAATTTGTGAAATTTAGTTAAAATATCAATATAAATGTTTGGTTTAATTAGTGCAACTTTTTCAATTAGCTTTTTGAGAAAGAAATTATACCAAACAGCTATTATAACAGCTAATTTAAAATTCTTTTCTACAATTAGCTAATGTTATCAACTATTATTACCTCTAATTAACACAATCAGCTAACAACTAACTATTTTACCAAAACAGGGCCATAAGCAGCACAACCTGAAGCTGTGTGTCAGAACTCAGAACACCAAACAAGCAGGCGCACTTTCAACTTTCAGCAGCGAGAGATCAGAGATTCCAAGTCCCATATTCCACAGTTCCTCTCCTCTCCTCTCCTACAGGTATGCATTATCTTCCCCTCTTTCTTCCTTAGAAACTTGCTATTGTTTACCATTTGCCAAATTAATTGGCATAGACTGCAAAAAAATGATATTTTTATTCTTAAATTATAGAAATATAATATGTTTTTGCTCCTCATTTGTATGCAAAGCAAGTTATTTTTATTTTTCAATTGTCTGTGATTTTTTTTTTTATTATTACTCACTAAAAGTTTAGGGATAAATTCTTATAGAATTGATGACAATAAAATGTAATTGCAGAAAATTAGGGATGATTTTTCTTAAATGAAGTCTCGGTTTCGAAATTAGTATGGGATCTTGCTCTTTAGTTCAGTAGGTTGAGAAAGTATGTTGAACGATATTTAATTGTAATTGAGAGTCAATATATTCAACACATAATTTAAAACTTATTAATAAGATTTAAGTGGTATGAAATTATAAAATGTTATTAATTCCTGTGCTGTAAATATGGTCTTATGATAACAATATCTTTGGTTGCATTTTAAACTTAACATAGGTTCACTCCTTTTAAGTTTTTGCCCTCAAAGCTCTTAACGATTTTAAAGCTGACCATTCCATCTAGACATTTATCTCTTTCTAGTTTAACTGATTAGAATTTGTTTATTAAAAATTACCTTTTTTAATATGGAACTGAATAACTCAGGAGAAAAGTGCTTAAATATACTCTACATGCCTACAGAGTTGCAGACACAAACATAAATCTAAATTAAAAAATAGCTGTGCGTTGCATTAAGAGGGTGTTTCTTGCATTATATTGATTATTGATTCTTGTTGATATTATTACCCGTAAATTAGTTCAGTTTCTTCTTCTGGAGTTACCGATTAATCGAGTATCAAAATCAAATCAAAAAGTTGATTCACCAGTTCAGTCTGTTATTTAGTTCCACTTGCATCTTCAATTCTGTGAACCTTACCCACAATATCAATCAATTACAGATTAGGTCCAAGCTAGGATGGCTTGTGAGGCGTAGCTCTTTCTGAGTAACATAGAAATTGAGTTCTCCAATATCACCTCGTCACTGTACTGACAATCATCTATCTCTTCCACAACAATTTGATCCAATTTTCCACAAAACTTGATTTCTAATAACCCATTGATGACTAAAGATTGGATGTGGATGGTGTTGAGCAGCTAAACAATTGGAAACCAAGCAGGGATGTAGCGTTCCGAGTGGAAACGAATCGAATCTAGGTAGTCATCTTTATGATGGTGGAGATATTGGAGATGAAGATTTAGAATGGAATAGCAGTATCTCTTTGTGGTAAGAGGAGTGATCCCAGTAAAGATATGTAGTGGAAAAACCACTGAGGGAGCACAGATGCGGAGAAACTTGGTAAGTTTTTCAAGTGAATGGAAGAAATTGAAGCATTCAGGGAGAGTGGAAAATAAGAATAATGGACGAGGAGAAGGAGAAAGACATCCCATGATATTCTACAAAGGTCTCAAGTTCTTTCTCCAGCATTCTCACACCGCAAGGAAATGGTCGGGAAAAGACGAGTTTGAGATAATCTGGAAAGCTAGTGGACTAATGAAAAGGTGTATCTTATTATAGGTTGGGAGGAATCGGTAGCAACTTTGGCTTAACAAGTTATGAAGAAAATCCATCGGTTTTCTGAACACTTTGAAGTGCGAGCCTGGGTTGTGCATCGCAGCTTCAGATAAGTAGGCAAATGTCTGTAGGTCTTGTTAATTCATTCCACAAGGCACTAGAAAATCCATGATGGGGTCTTGCTTTAAAACTCCACAATTTAAATGGTAAAAGGTATACTGGTGTGTTGATGATTGGGTGGAGTGATGAGGCTGGGATGATTTAGCGATTGCTTTCCTGATGATGGAAATGGGGTCGAGGTTATTGTTATACTCGCCTCGCGAGGTAGGAAACATATTAAAGCTCCAAGATGATTTTCACATCATATGCGGTTATTGTTTCAACTGAATCTTTTTGGAATTTTTCCATGAAAAGACAAGTAAATTCGTGGTGCTGAATTTGAAGAATTGGAGGCCCAATTGTTAAAAATGCAAGATGCTTACATATTGTGGGTGCCGACTTCTCTACAACTCCAAACACCTAAATGAGTGGGAGATATTGCAAAGCTTAGATCTTCTACAACAACAATATGGGCAACATGTTAAAAGACTCTCATTTTGGCTACAATCCTGCTCACCACTTAAAGGATGCTTTATATCAGGGTTTTTCAGAAGATAAATGAGATCATGCTATGAACTTTCACGGTATGGTCTGCGAAGGACTGTCAAGGCATCCGGGAATGAAAAACTTTGATGTGTGGCTGAAGGTAATAGAAGAACTTATGGATCGAACATTATTGTGAGAAAGTGGAGTTGTATGTGGAGAAGAATTAAGTGTTTGGGGTGCATGTTTTGCATTGCGTTTTGTGTGACGAAGCTCAAAATGGAGACCTTCTGTATGTTCGTTCGAGAAATGGTCGATTTCCCACAGATGCTTCCGTTGGCTAAGCTACAATCATCAAATTTTGTTGTCT